>OY755244.1:50210111-50339573 GCA_963576725.1 Azorinus chamasolen
AGGCACAAAAGGGCGTTTTATGGAAGAAAGGGTTAAACCAGGTCGAGCAGTAGACACAACAATGGTCGAGGAGATATTTAGGTGCCCTAGTTGACCTCGGATGCCAGACATGACGGGGTCACTTGAAGGTCATTGATCGGGTCACTAGACTCTCTTGTTATTTGTACTAGTTGTTCACACTGATACTGGCCTTCATTGAGTGATACACGAATCGCATAGTCATTGTGGAAATAGCATATCTTGCAAATAATTCAGTGGTTTTTTTTATGATTCCTGCAGATTCAATTTCCTGATTTGTGCTTTGGATAAATCGGATAACCTGTAGGCCTTGCTGTGCCAACAATACTTGGGTAACACATGTAAATAGGAACACATGTAAATAGGTTTATGTAAAGCCCAGTACTCAGTGGCTGTAAATAGTACTCGATCATAGCTACCTGTGTCCAAGATTATATAACTTTTTGCTTGAGTTTGGGATCAGTCTCAAGTATCTGATTGGTCAGATTCTGAGCTTGTTGAATCTGAGATCATTCTCAAGCATCTGATTGGTCAAATTCTAAGCAAGCTCAGAATCTGACCAGTCAGATACTTGAGAATGATCTCCGACTCAATCAAAAAGTCTTATAACCTAGGGTGGGGTATGACAGCTTGTTTAGTCTGAGATCATTCTCAAGAATCTGATTGGCCAGATTCTGAGCAAGCTCAGAATCTGACCAATCAGATACTTGAGAAGTTGAGAAGGATCTCAGACTCAAGCAAAACGTTTTATGACAGGACAGTCGATTAGTCTTTATTCCACTAGCTATGACTTGGCTCGCATTTGCAAACAAGCTCCAAGCTTTTTGCTTGAGTCTGAGATCATTCTCAAGCATCTGATTGGTCAGATTCTGAGCTTTCTCAGAATCTGACCAATCAGATACTTGAGAATGATCTCAGACTCGGACTCAGAAGTTTTATAACCTTGGGCCCAGGTTGGATCAACATGAGACGTCGGATACCTCGGCTTCTCCTCGGTACTCCAGTTGTTTTGCACCTGTCCAGTAGTTTCTCATAAGCTTGTGACCATGCATGACACTTGGTCAATAGTTTCTCAAAGTCAACATTACACCTAAGTATATCCAGAACAGACGGCTTCTGTAGGAACCGTCCGGTCAGGGTCTGCTCAGGTTGCTTATGAAATAATGTAGATATGATACTACAGTCTGTACTATGGTCGAAACTTCCTGTATCGATGTGCTATTATGATATTGAATCTAATAAATATCCATTATGTCATTATTACTTACATAAATACTCATGGAATAATTGGGTTAAACGTTTATTTCGAGTCCCTTTTCTAGAGGAATATCATGTAATATTCTAGAATAGATTGGATCTGTTCGTGTTGAGTCGTAAGATCCTTTATATATTTGATGGGTTAATGTTTGAATCGATGGGTTTATATTTTATGGTTTATGGTTTAATGGGTTATTATTTTATGGGTTAATGTTTAATGGGTTATTATTTTATGGGTTAATGTTTGGTGGATTATTGTTTAATGGGTTAATTTTGATTGGTAAATGTCTGATGGGTAAATGCTTGATTGATTTACATTTATGTGTTATGGTTAAATATTTGATAGGTTAATGTTTGATGGGTTAATGTTTTGTTTATGTTTTATGGGTAAATGTTTGATGGGTAATGTTGCATGGGTTAATTTTTATGAGTTTATGTTTGATGGGTAAATGTTTTGATAGGTTAATGTTTGATGGCTTAATGTCTTATAGTTTGTGTTTGATGGGTTTATGTTTTATGGGTAAATATTTGATGGATAAATGTCTGATGGGTTAAAGTTGGACGGATTAATGTTTTATGTATCAATGTAAGATGAGTTAATGTTTTATGGGCTAATGTTTGATGGGTTAATGATTTATATTTGTTTCATATTTTTCAGATTGATGAACTCGTAATATTAACACCAAATTCACCATGTTGTGACGAGGTCCCAGCAAGATGAATGAGGATAATTCTAGGTCTGGATTTATGAAAAGGTGTGTAAACCATGCCAAATGTTTTGATAAGACATGTAGTATAGTAAATACGTACCACATAAGTTAACCCTTAACCCTTTACACCTTAAATACGCATTACTATGCTTTTGCAAACAGTGTAGACCAAGACCAGAAGGCTCCTACAGCATGCGTCTGATCAGGGTCTGCTCTGTTGGCTTATGAAATAATACGAGGGTATAGATATAATTCTACCGTTTCTGTCTGAGCCAAAACATGTGTACATAATGCCGTCATAAAAAAACCAGCTAATAAATAATCATGATGTCATTATTCCTTACATGAACATTAAACAGGGAAATGATTAAAATAAAATAAATTAGTATTTTAATTAATGTTACGATTGGTGCATGGGTCATCTGATTGCCCCCTTTCCCGCTGCGTGCGAGTACGGGAAGCAAGGGGAGTAACTCGTATTGCCTTAGTAAACCCAACCCGCGTTTGTCGGCGATCAAATGACTCCTAAAATCCTTTGATCTGGGTCTACACTATTTGTAGATAACAGTGCACTGGGTTCTTGCATGAATTCAAAGAGTTAAACAGGTCCTAACGCAACCAGGATCGACCTGACAGTAACGTCAATGCACCCAGCAGCAACTGCAACTATATATGATGCACATGCATACCGACAATTTGAGCTGTTTTACTTGTTATTTGATTCTATTTACTTTGCTCACTTGTTCTGTGTTTAGTTTATTATCAGATTATTGATTATTGATTCCATTATCCATGCTTATAAAACTTTTTAGTTTTAGTTGAGTCTGAGTGCGTTCTCAAGTTTTTAATTGTTCTTATTTGAGCCAAATGCTCAAAAGCTTGAGAACGAACTCAGACTCAGCTAAAAAGCTTTATAAGCATGGGCCCAGATTACGGATAATAGTACTGAAACTTGTAGAGCAATCGTGACATTCTTGTTTACAGTCGAATGTGTCTTCAGCGGCCATTCATTTATTGAACATACGAGTCTTAAAACAGATGGTTGCTTAATACAAGGCTAAAGTAATGCAGAAATCTCCTATAGGAGCTTTCTGCAATACTTCTGACCTGTGTTAAGTTATCTACTGCCTTTCATATAACTACTGATGGAGGAAGACCACAGAGGTTTTCCCGTTCTCAGAACATCCGGGTAGAACCACCTATCTACCGCATGCCAGCTGGAAGGCCTCCTCTCATGAAAAAGCTAAAACATTATTGTATTTGTGTGCTATTGAATATTTTCTTAACTTGGAATTTTTTTTAATTCAGGAGTAATACATGTTTTCACTTTTATTGTTAAAAATTGAAATTCAATGAATTCGCGAAAACGTATAAAATGAATAAATTAAAAAGGATTTTTTCAATATTTTCTTCACACACGAACTTACATTGCAGATTTGGATGGAAGACATACGCGGTGGTCGCATTGTCCTTTCTGTTATACTGGTACCCGTCCCCGATTGACCCCAAGCCGTACACGTACGTATAGTAATGGCTATAACAGGACACTATAATAACACAACAATTCAGAGGTCCGGATAAGATGCGTTAGTTAAAACATTTTCAAGAATAGCTTCTTTATTTCTCCACCAAACCCTATGTTGTGACCACACTTTAGAATTGTCTCGACGATAGGTCAGTACATGGTTTGATCTGTTGTGACCACTCTTTAAAATCATATCGAAGAGACTGGTCACAACATAGGGTTTGTCGGAGAAATTACTATTTTAGTACTTGAGTATGCATGTTTACCTGTTGCTCTGACAGCATTGGCGCTTTATATGTAGACCATTTACCCAGAGCTACAGATAAAGGTGCGTACCCAAATACTAAAATCGTCATTTCTCCACCAAACCACATACTGTGACCACTCTTTAGAATCGTCGCTTCGAGACGATTCTAAAGAGTGGTCACAGTATAGGGTTTGGTGGAGAAATGAAGAAGTTATTCCTGAAAATGATTTAATCTACGCATCTGATCTGGAGCTCTGTTCACCATTACAAAGACAAGCACGGTCTGACAGGCACTTACTAAGAGCATGTATCTTTCTCGTCCATACATTCTCAAAATCTAGAACGAAACGGAAATAAAAATAAATATTGTCATTGATCAGAGTTTGAGCAGACGTGTTTTTCTTCAGCAATATAAATACATGTATTAAACTTTGAATGCGGAGAAACGATCGCACTGTCCTTTGTAAACAGTGTAGATCCAAATCGTTCAAAAGGGGTCCTAGATAAGCCTGCTGATTATGATCTGCGCTGTCTGCTCACATTGGAGCTTTCTAGATTTCGTCCAGTCTGCATTACGCAACCAGCTGTGTAAAAACCTCCTTTTAACGCATTCCCTCTTATTTATGCCTTTTGACGCCTTTGTAAAAGTCACTTTGTGAAACCATTGTGTTTAATAGAGCATTTGTTCCATAGGAGCAAATGCTCTTTTGATCACAATGGTTTCAAAACTACACAATTCTGAAAAATAACTTTTCTCTAATAAATGCTACTTTTTGGTAGATTTAAGCAAAGAGGTTGGATCTAAAAATAACCTATGAGGGAATGGGCTAAAACAGGTATCACCCTAGGAACATTTTTAGAGATGAAACGGTATATGAAAATATCATATAAAATCAGCAGATTAGTGTATATTCTTAGTCTCTCGTTGCATACATTATACTGATTGTATTTTATCTTACGCACTTGCAGCTTCCCAACCCCACTGCCGAGGTTAGAGGGCGCCTTGAAAAGAAATACCATTTTACAACGTGCCAAACGCATGTTCGAAGGTGAGGTCATCGGACCGGAATCGTTTGCGACAGATGGCTCAGGTAAATGTCTCTCTACATAAGAGGTGTATTTGGAATATGTTCCGCTATTATGTGACACAATCATTCATTAGAGTAGTCTCTTCGAGGCAGTTCGAATGAGTATACGCAATATAGGGTTTGGCTGAAAAATAAGAAAGTTTGATCAATACGCCTCTTGTCTACGACGCGAACATTGCTCTTCCATATTTGTCTGTCTGTCTGTCTCTCTTTTTTCCTCTCTCAACCCCTTGTCTCTCCCTTCCCTCTCTCAATCGCTCTCTCCCCTTCTCCTCTCTCCCTCTCTCTCCCTCTTTATCTACACCTCCGGTTTTCCCAAGCTCTCACATACACTTCTTTCTTTCCTTTTCCTCACCATGCTTCTTTCTGTTTGCCTCCGTGGCTTCGACTGGCAATCACTTAGCCATTCCCCGCTAAGATTAGAATGCCGGCTTATTCATTTAGATTTGTTCATGCGTGGAAGACTTTCAGCTGACTTGCTGCAGGTTGGTAGTTCTACCGAGGTATTCTTCAGTGCATGAGACAATGCAATTGCAGTAAAACCTCTCTATAACGGCCACTAAATTATATCAAGTATTTTTGTGTGAATTCAAGTGGCTGCTTAAAGCAAGGTGAAAGTAAAACAGAACGCTCCTATATACTTTCACCTTGCTTTAAGTGTCCATCTGCCCTTAATACCAAATACTTAACACAAATACTTAACACAATTTAGTGACCGTTATAGAGAGGTTTTACTGTGGTTCCGTACGCGGAAAACATCTGGGGTCTTGAAGTATTGTCCCGCCTGCAATTAGCTGGACGCAACTATAGGACTGTTTAAAGAGACGTTAAAACTAATTCAAATTATCTGACAATGTATACATTATATGCAGTTATGGCATAAACCTTATCCATACTTCCAGTGCTTTGTTAATTTTAGCCCGATGTGTAAGCTAACGGCGAAATTGTGATAGCCTATGAACACATTTTTGCCCAGAAATGCTGAGTAACTTTCGTCTAATCAAGATCTAACCTGTTTGTAACCCTGATGACATTTTTATGAGAAATGTTTATTTCGTTTCGGGGTTCTACGTCACCTTAATGGTAAAACATAAACAGAGATACATATACGATGCGTAAATGTAAAGTTTTTCAAGAATAGCTCCTTTATTTCTCTACCAAACCCTATTCGGTGGCCAGTCTTTAGAACCGTCTTGAGGAGACTATTCTAAAACGTGGTGACATTATAAAGCGTTTGGTGGAGAAATGACTATTTTAGTATTTGAGTATGTATCTTTATCTGAACATTGATCTGCGTAAAATTACCATGTTTGCAAGCGACAATTTTGAAGATGAGAATTGTTTAGTACATGTATTAAAAAAGGTTAAACCTTTACTTTGATGCACGTTCATGCAGGGTTCCGAAATGTTTCGTTTCAGGAAGAATATTTACCGGACTTGCGGATGGTCGAATTTTATCAATATCCAACGGAAACTTCACAGTCCTAGCAAGGACCGGGATAAACGATACCAAATGTGGCAGTTTTGAGTTCGAGCCTTTGTGTGGCCGGCCTAAAGGAATGAAGATCTGGAGGGACGGTTATCTATACGTTGTAGACTCATACATGGGACTCTTAAGAGTGAACACTACAACAGGACATGTTGACACACTGGTCTCAAATGAGCGAGGTTTGTTCATAACTGTTTCAATTTTATGGTGTTTTCTGCAAACAGTGTTGATCCAAATCAATAACTCGGCGTCTCATCTGGATCTACAGTGTTTGAAACGCTCACAATATTTGTACGATAGATCGAATAATATGAACTGCACATAAATCCAGAGGAACAGATAAACGAGCATACCTAAATACTAAAATCTCCTGTGCCCAGGGTCTCGGGTTATACAACTTCTGTGTCTTAACCCTTCGCTTGCTATTCATGTCAATATACCTACATGCACCTGTAAATAGTGAAGACCCAGATGAGACAGCTCATGCAGGAGCTGTCTCATCAGGGTCTGCACTATTTACAAGTTGATTGTGCAACCAGTGCACTCCACAGCAGTGATTGCACAGCGAAATACTTGTACACGGTGAAGATATATGTAATTATACATCAGGGCATGGATAAAGAAGGAGAAATGTACTTTAAAATTTAGCAAGAGAAGGGTTAAATCATTCTCAAGTACATGTATCTGATTGGTCAAATTTTGAGAAGGCTCAAAATCTGACCAATCAGATGATTGAGAATGATTTTAGATTCAAGCAAAACATATTATAATCCCGGGGACTGACGAGACGCAGAGTTACTCATTGTTTGCCATTCGGCCAGTTCCTTAAAAGCATGTCCCCTCTCTCTGGGGCGTCCAATTAGCCCATAGTGAGCAGAAACGGGCGTTAATAAATACAAACATTTTCTTAAAAGCTTGAAAACGGTTAAAACACTATGTGTGCAATGGTGATAAAAGACGTTTCTGTGAGTTAAAGGGTTAAATAAAAGAATATCTCGTGTCGCGGTCATGTTTTTCGGTGCGTACCTAGTGATACGCCCTTACGCATGTGCATAATATTAATCTGAAAGGTTAAAACACTATTATGGCCAAAATGGAACGAAGGCTAAGGGAGCAGGCTTGATAAACGTTCTGTCTTGTCTTGTAATCTTTAACCCATTCCCTCATATTAACGCCTTTTGACGCCTCTGTAGAAGTCGTCTTTTGAAGCTAGTGTGATAAATAGAGCATTTGCTCCAGTAGCAACAACTGCTCTATTTATCACAATTGTTTCAAAACTACACAATTCTAAATTTCCCCGGGGAGCATGCCCCAGGACCCCTTTAACCACGGTGCTTACAATGGATTCATCTACGTTCCTGTTTGTGTGTTATTGTGTACAACATTCTATGACGCTTTCAGGGTCTGACGGAGTGCCGTTCAAGTTTCTAAACAGTCTGGACATTTCAAACGATGGTACAGTCTATTTCACGGACTCTTCCTCTAAATGGGACCGCCGAAATTTCAGATATGAGGTAAGAGCATGTTTGTAAAAATACGTATTCGCATGTTTGATACAAAATTCTTGAATACTTTTTTAAATCATTTTCTTTAGCTTAGACCTTTAATCCATGAATATTCATATAAGAAACAAAGCCTATGACTATTAATAAGCCGAATGTTTATGATGGTAATCACCATGTCAGAAACTGCAGGATCTGTATCCATGCTTATAAAACTTTTTAGTTGAGTCCGAGTTCGTTCTCAAACTTTTGATTGGTCAGATTTGAGTTCTCAAGATTTTGATTGGTCAGATTTGAGCCAAAGGCGAACCCAGACTCAACTAAAAGTTTTATAAGCATGGATACAGATCTATATTGTTGCAGAAGCAAACAGAGCAGATATTGATCTACACCTCCAGCAGGAGCATTCTAATCTGAGTCTACACTGTTTGTAAAGACGTCAAAATGCGTATATATGAAGTAAACTGTTTACCCATATCCTGCCGATCGCGACCTTACCGTCATTTGCAAACAGCGTGGATCCAGATGAGACGCCGAGCTGTTTGACACATCTGTCAGTAGTTTCTCAAAAGCTTGAACGAAAAATTGCTTCATATCAGCGTTTGAGCAGACATTCTTTTTTTTCACGCATTTGCAAACAGGGTAGACCCAGATCAGACAGCTTCTAGCGGAGCTGTCGCATTAGGGTCTGCTATGTTTGTTTATTAAATGATATACATGTAAATTTTCTACATTTTTCAATATGGCCAATTTTATCAAATATTCTGCTATTTAAATTCTAATATTTATACTGTCATTATTTCTTACATGAATATTAATAAGGTAGAAAAAAGAGGTGGCTGTTGATTTTTTTTACTGTTCCCTATTGAATCAATCACTTCATGAATATTCATTAGCCTTTTTATAAGGTAAATTTTAAGGGAATCTTTAGCTTACAGAAATACGCTAGGATCAGGGTCCATGCTTATAAAACTTTTAGTTGAGTCTGAGCTCGTTCTCAAGTTTTTGATTGGTAACTCAAATCTGACCAATCCAAAGCTTGAGAACGATCTCAGACTGAATCTGAGGGTTCCGACAGTGTTTGCAAATGCATAAAAAATGAGGGAAGAGATTTTAAAAATAACCGACGCTAGCCGCTTTAGAAAGGGTTTACTTAATATCTTTTTTGCGATTTACACAGGTATTGGAAACGCACCAGGCAGGTCGCGTGATGAAATATGACATTCAGACAGGTCACGTGATGACCCTGATGTCCGGTCTCTACCTCGCCAATGGCCTGGTGATATCGTCGGACCAGTCCAGTTTGCTTGTGGCAGAAATGAGTGTGGCAAGAATCCGACGGTAAGCATACATGGTCTGTATCTGAGTCAGTGACTCTTTTGGTAGGTGAATCAACCCTTCCACCGCCGATGTCGTATAAATGCACAACGACAAATAGTGCAGTCCCAGATCAGACGCCGCCTTTTCAAGGCGGCGTCTGATCAGGGACTTCACTTTTTGTCTCAAACTCTATTTCTATATTTATACTTTATTCCTTTGAAATGTGCATTTTGTTTTCTCATTTACTTATTTTACCAAATGATTCAACAAAAGTGGTTTGCAGACGACAATTAGAAATTTGGCGTCGAAAGGGTTAACCAATATGCGACGGGCGAAGCTGGGCCCAAATTTACGTAATGTCTTACGACGGAAATTCTCGAAACTTCTAAGTTCTAACATACTTCGATCGCAGGTTCGATCACCGTATGTTAGAACATATGTATTAACGATCATTTCCGTAGTACGAAGTTAACTTAACCCTTTCCTCCATAAATACGCCGTTCTACGCCTCTGTATTAGTCACTTCTTGAAACCACTGTGATAAATAGAGCATTTAAATGCTCTTTTTTTATCACAATTGTTTCTATACTACAAAATTATAACATTTTCCTTTTCTGTAGTAAATGCTCCTTTTCGGTAGATTCATTCAAAGAGGTTTGGTCTAAAACTAACCTATGGAGGAAAGGGTTAAATTGTCGCATGCTTGAATGTGATAGTTTCGGCTGTGTGAATATCAACCCTTTCCTTCATGTAAACGTGTTTTCACGCATTTGCAAATAGAGTAGATCCACGGATTAGCCTTTGGCAATTAAAGAGTTAATTATTTCCCTCATATTAACATGTTTTCACGCATTTAATACAGGGTAGACCAAAATTAAACGGCTCCTATAGAAGGCGTCTGATCAGAGTCTGCTCTGTTTGCTAGTAAAATTTGAAAGATCTGTTTCTTTAATTTCTAAGATGGCTACAATGGCCCATCTTCCTTATTTCATTATAACTATTTTGTCCATGAATATTCAGTAGGTATTGAAATTTGGAATACACATAGAACAGGGATTGAGTAAATGATTGTCGTAGATTGGGACTTACTGTAAAGTTGATCGTATGATCTTTCGTAAAACGGTGTAATAATTACTCTGTTTATATTTTACGCCAATTTTGTGTAACAAAATGGTATTAGAATCTGAATCTGTGTGTCTTGAAACTAACTTAGTGCTAAAGCACATGGCAAGGAAAGAGTGTTTTTCTTGTATCGAATAAAGAGAGTTTTATATTACCTCGGAAACCAACAGATACACGTCCGCCATACACGGAATCTGCCGTAAAATCAGACGTACTCAATGCACATATATGTAAAGTTTTAACACACAGTAGACATTCTCTTTCGGCGTTTTTACTCTGATACACCGTAACACGTCAGTCATTGTTGTGAAACACAATTAATATTCACGGTGTTGTTGCGTATGTGTCCGTTGATTTCTGTGTAATCGACGAAGTTTTCCGCCTCTTACAAAGTCGGCGGTTTTCTAAGGATTTAGTAGTATTCGGATACCGTTCATATTTACACACGTGTATTAACTCTAAAACTTAAATTTATTGGCCCTGTAACGTTTTTCACTGAATCTTCAACTCAGATGTATTGTTCCTTTAATGTTTTTCACTGAATCTAAACACTCACAATTATTGTTCATTTAACTTTTTTTTCACTTTAATTTGTTTCGTTGAACCTAAACATCGATAGTTGTTGTTGTTCCTGTAACGTTTTTCACTGAATCTAAACACTCAGAGTTAGTGTCCCTTACAACGTCTTCGTTGACTCTTAACACCCATACATGCAGTTGTTGCAATCACATTCTCAACTAACGTGCGATTCATATAGATTTCGCTTCTGTTACATTCGCCACTTCTATGTTATTGTTAGTGATGCCATATCAGGCGCTTTTCTCGGTGTAGTGGTTTATCAAGAATAGAACAAAACAACGGCACATTGGTGGAAATGGTTTGCCGTCCATAAGCTGTGCTGTACTTGTTACAGGATCCATTTGAAAGGACCTAAGGCTGGAATTAGTGACATATTCATTGACAATCTACCTGGCTTTCCGGACAATATCAAACTTAATTCCAGAGGGACCTATTATGTCGGAATGGGCTCAGTACGATTTGAAGGATCCAGTCCTTTGGGGTCCTTTCTCGACCTTGTTGCACCTTACCCAGGCGCGAAACGCCTTATTGCAACGGTAAGTTTGTTTCCGTTTATGATATAAAACGAAGAGTCAAACATCAAAGAAAAACAGTTTGGTAGAATGAGAAAACCATAGCCAAACAGTGGTAACATGTTGTACAATTGTGATAATAATGATACCAATTGTATTTCGTTTTGATACTTTTTTAAAATATTTTAACTTTCGTATTTATAATACCATTAGACCGACTTTGGCGACACTGCAATCAATGATTGCTTTATGATTTATGTACAGTAAAACTTCGATTATCCGAACACTAAAATACGTATTATTATCGATCTTTAAGACAGGTGGCAGCTTAATATATGTGTTATATTCCTTTGAAATTTGCATTTATTTATCTCATTTCCTTATTGTACCGAATGATTTAACAAAACTTGGATTGCAGACGACAATTAGAAATTTGGCACCGAAATGGTTAAACAACTTTAGTGTTTACTTATCAAAAAAGTAGATTACGGTTTTCTTTTTCAGGTTACGCCTTTGTTCCTGTATAATATATTCATGCCTAAGCATGCACTTGCTATAGAACTGAACAGCGACGGACAGATAGTCGGAAGTGTTCACGACCCTGGTGCTGTCCGTATAGGCGCCGTTAGTGAATTGTTTGATGATTTCAATGGTTCCGTATACATAGGCCATTACCAGTCGTCATATTTAGGTGTGCTTAAAATTTCGCAACTTGAGAATGGCTGATGAATGGATATTACCATAAGGAATTCTACATGGAAATGGAAACTGTGAACAGTTTCAGATGCTGTAATAAAGAGTTGACCTTTCTTTGTTAACCCATCACCTGGTGAATATTCATGTAAGAAATAGATCTAGTGACGTCATGAATGTTATCAGATGAAATTTTAATATGGCGTGTGAACACAGAAATGTTTGACATTTTCTGAAACTGTAGAATCAGATCTATATACAGTAGAACCCCTCTAATGCGACCACTTAATGAATAAACATGGGCTCCTCTGGGAGCTTTCTGTATTACTTTTATCCTGCATTAAGCTACCACCTGTATCTAGCATCCATAATTATACCTCATTTAGGTGGTCACATTAGCGGGTTTTTACTTAATGTCATAAGCACGGTCACATCTCTCCTACAATGGCTATCGATATTGGTCTACTCTAGAAAAATGTTTGTGCTAGGTAAAGGGTTAATGTGTCGGCTCAGTTTAGATATGTTTAAGGTATCTGACTGTCATTCAATGGAAAAGTAGTAAAGTCAAGCAGGCAAAGCCACATGCAAGACGCAACCACCACCAAAACACCGATAGACAGCATGACACACACACACACACACACACACACAACCACACACCCAAACGCACACACACACAAACGAAATGAACACAGAAAACACCAAAAGACACACAAGAACCAGAGACAAACGTTCCACACATGAACAAATCACAAGCACAAAGACGCAAGGCAAACAAAAGGAAGGGTGACAAAGAGAGTACCGCCTTGGCACGGTCAGTAGCAAAAACACCACTGGGGGTTTAAACCGGTTTACGGACGTCCTAACCTCACACTTCTCTCAAAGTCACCCTAGCTTTACAAATATTGTAAATAAAGGTATCCCCGCTGGACTTACCCACAACATAGACGACGGTGAACACAGGACAACATGTAAAACATAGCATAATAACTGTGACAATCCGTCAAATATGTACTCAATGACTTTGCTGAAGTCAGAGCACCTGCAGGTAAGCCGTTAAGGGCATAAGTTGGGATAATCCGTAGCTACTCATGAAGCATAACGGCGAAACTCGAACACTTGGTTTTTCTAACTTTATAGCAGCACGAGAGAATACGAATCCATACGAATTTTCCGAATTATATGAGTTCGGGTGTGTGTTTGTTAGCTCAGGTCAGTGCTCCAGCTAATTTTTGGCTACCATCAGTACGGTACTGATCAAAATTGAACTTCATCAGTACAGGCTATGTCCTGCCAGTACATATGTAATCAGTATTCCGGGCCCGATTACTGAATAGAAGTAATCAATACTTTGTGATGAAATTTCACTCTGATCGCATGCATATCCATGAAGTAAAGGGTTGAAATGAGGGGTCACATTGGAGATCAGGACCTGAATCATTTGACTCAGTCTATTCTGTTTGCTTAGAGATAGAGAATATGGTGTATTTGATGCTATGCATCAATTTATGGCCAAAATCCCATTATATATTACTAATATGTTATATTTAACCTTTCCATCCATACATAATAACTTAGCATTAAAGCCATTTCTGTTTTCATCACCTATGCAAACAGACTGGACTCAGATAAGGCAGATCCTGTAGCTGCCTCATCAAGATCTATTCTGTTTATGCCTTATGACATATTACATGTCTGTCATTTCTCTTGTACCAAAGGTAAGTCAAATACTTACATTGTATTTTATGTGCAAATGAATGCTAAAATATAAACTTCATTAAGAATGCATAGTTGGTGGAGTTCCACATGAATATTCTTGGGAGAAAGGGTTAAACTAACTGCACAGTCAAGACGAGTTAAGTTAGGTCTTATTCATGAAGAAAATGTTTAAAACCAACTATGCTTGACTACTTTTTAGAAGTGTATTGGCTAGACGATTGTAATAGGTAGTTTGGTAAAAAAAATGGCCATGGAGGAATATTCCAAAAGATCTAATTTATAATACAACTCTGTTTATTCCCATCTCACGCATTCTACCATACGTGTTGGAATCTAGTAAAAGTATTGATGAAAAAGTATATCCGGTCCGAAAGCCATGCAAATTTCAGCAAAAGTATTTTTAATATTGGTGTTTGGTACGAAGTGCCTCAAGGCCGCAAATCATACTTTAGCACGTAACCCACCTGTATGTCACTACGCGTTTTCACCAACATTTTGGTTATGCCATAAAATATGCCAGATACAGTGAAATTACTTGTGGAAGTGGGACCCAGGCGAGAGAAAGTCACATTTTTGACAATTTTTGAGCGGTTCTGGTTTCCATTTCCACTACGAGGCCGTTGGTACCCGCTGATCTTTATCAACCTCCAACGCAGTAATCTCCCCTTATCGCTACCCTAAGGGAGATCACTGGGAGGAGTTTGTTATCGTGTATGATGAAACGCTTGATTTGTTCACATTTAATAAGCGCCCAAGCAACCTTGACTTACAAGTCCTTTTTCCCTGCTTTATATAAAAGGCGTCTAGAGCAACTGGTGATATTTTAGAATTTAATTTTCCGATCTGTAGGTCTTGTATACGGATCGTTTTGGTATTGGATCCGTACGGGCAAAAAATGATACGTACGTGGTACGTACAGATTCGAATTTCTATCCGTACCGGCAAAATATTTGTCCGTACAATACGGATGTACGGATACTATCTGGAGCACTGTCAGGTCTTATTTAGACATTTGATAACGGTTTAGCAGCACGTATACATATAGCCTATATCTTTATTACAAGTATCAATGACGGTCTTTAACCCATTCCCTCATAGGCTGTTTTAGATACATTCTGTTTGAATCAATCTACCGAAAAGGAGCATTAATTAGAGAAAAGGAAAATTTAAGAATTCTTTAATTTGAAACCATTGTGATAAATAGAGCATTTGCTCCTATAGGAGCGAATGCTCGAATTATCACAATGGTTTCACAAAGTGACTTTTACAGAGTCGTCAAAAGTCATCAATATGAGGGAATGGGTTAAGACAGGTTGCGGCTTAAGGCAAAGAAGCTTTCTGCATGACTTGCATCCTACATGAACTCTTTCCCTCATATTGACGACTTTTGACGACTCTGTAAAAGTCACTTTGTGAAACCATTGTGATAAATAGAGCATTTGCTCCTATGGGAGCAAATGCTCTATTTATCACAATGGTTTTAAACTACAAAATTCTAGAATTCTCCTTTATCTAATTAATTTTTATTTTCGGTAGATTAATTCAACGAGGTTGTATCTAAAAATAGTCTTTGAGGTAATCGGTTAAGCATTCACCTGTATAAAAGTGTCTTAAATTTAGATTCCACATTCTTCCCTACTAAATTCCAGTTAAGAAGGGTTTGAGTGTATATAGCAATACAACACATATACTCCTCAGATGGGCAATATAGATAGATGGTCCTCTTGTTTAATCATTATTTTCATTCATTGTTGTCAATATTATAATTATTTACCATAGTATTGTATACCACTAGTCATCGCAGCTACATCAGAAGTGGTAGTAGTAGTAGTAGTAATAGTAGTAGTAGTGGTAGTAGTAGTAGTAGTAGTAGTAGTAGTAGCAGCAGCAGTAGCAGTAGTTATATCAGAGCTGCTTCTTATTGTAGTATATTCAATATCTCCGAATAGTAATCATTGATTACAACACAGCTCCAGATAAGATGCGTGATTAAACATTTTCAAGTTTACTTCTTTATTTCTCCATCAAACCCCATATTTTGACTAGCCTGTCCTAGATATATCTTCATGTGCTGTTTGAACCAGCTTACATACCTTGGTATGATATGGTTGGGGATCGGGTATTGCGACCATTACTTCTAAAGCGGACACTATTACCGCCTAAGCTGTAAACAGTTGGTCCAATCAGTATTTGCCAACACTTCAAAAGAGTCATTGAAAAATTACAAATAAGCACTTAGGCCAATTAGTAGGCCCACTTAACCATGTATAACATAAATCAAACTCTAACCCTCTACTCCATAAATACGTATTTCTTCCCCTTTGCAAACAGAGTAGACCCAGATCAGACGGCTCGAATAACTCGGCGTCTCTTCAGGCTCCAAAGCCTTTGATACCCTGATTGCATTTCGATAGACAAAACTAATTATAAGCTTGAATTTTAAGATATAGTGGGTGAAAGGTTTGAAAAATAATGTGGTCTCTTTCTGCATTACTTTCGCCCAGCATTGCCTACACATCAACAATTAAGACTTCTTTTGAGTGGTGATTTATTGTTTTTAAACTTCATGTAGGTCTCAAATATGATACTGACCGAGGTATCCCAATTTGTAATGTCTATAAATACACATTTACCGAAAATCCACTGGTATACATTTGTTTCTGTAGTAGTATCACTGTGGTGCAAGCTGTACGGCCGCAATTGTTTAGACTTTTCTAAGATGGCGGACAAAACCGAGGCTGAAAGGTAAGCATCACATTTTTTACACTGTTTAAACTATGTAGATTTTTCTTTCAGTCATTTAATTGGTGCCATAACACAGAATTATAACGCCCGTCAACAGCGGCGCACCCCCTTATGGCTCATGTCTGTGTGTAAGGCTCAAAATCTTCGGTAATCTTTGCAGAAACTGAAAGTCAGAAATCGAATCGAGAAGGATGTCATATTTTGCCTCATTGTAAGCTTACCAAATACGCTAAACATTTTCTAACACTGTGGATATATGCATCTGAGCCCGATATTAACACGTTGAGTACCTAGTTTGTGGCACAGATCTACATTTTGTCTTTTGGAGACGTTTGAAAATAATGTCGAGTGTACGGTTTAGCCATTAGAGGTAAAAGTGCACTGTACGGTTTAGACCCGATGTTTTTTTGTACGGTTTAGCCACAATTTTCTTTCAAAAACTGTACGGTTTAGACACATGCTACCATTTGAATCTGCGCCGTAGGTCTAGATAGTATAATCCCAACTATTTATTATGGATCTTCCTTCATGCAATGCATGTTTGCGATTATGACAGCATATCACAAACAATTAGGATCGAGATCAGAAGCACAGTATATAATTGGTTTAAACGTATTTTATTTTTGAATATTTGCATGAATATTGTAATGATAACACAAAGGAAAAGAAAAGGATGGAAACGAAAACAAGACTGCTTATTGTGTCCCCCCCCCCCCCATCACCGTCACAACTGCACTCGCTTTATGCAGAAATGACTGCCCGTTATTGTACTATATTAATTGTACTGAAAAACTAATTAAATTAATTAAGCAGGATATATCAGTTAATACAAAAACTTTTTGAGAAAGATACTTCAGAATAAAATAAAAGACAAATAAATAAATAAAAGAAACAAAAAAGGAAACGAAGGTTGACATATATATGTAGAGAGGTCAAGGATTCTGAGCAGTACAAGCACATTCGAAAGAAGGTGAGCGTTACCGAGTTTATTAGAATCGTTTTGAGGTTTGGATAAACCGATGTACAGCTTCGTCTATAATGATGTTTGTATTATAATTTAAAAGAGAATCACCAAACAGAAAGACAGACAGGGACGGAGTAGTGAATCTGGCAACTCATCAAAAAGTTGTTTTCCTTCGTTGGTTTCCTTCATTGGTATACATGTATTTGCAACAGCTTAAGAAGAAGTACGATGCGTTCTCAACGAGGCCACATGTACACAAGGCAGTGTCAGATATGTTCTTTGAGAATAGGTCATGGTTCAAGGAACTGCAGTTTGTACGAAGCCTCTTGTGCAGGAGCTGCTGTTTTCTGACACTGTAATAGAATGTTTGGGAACAGTTAGCAGATTGATATTCAAAGACGTTTTGAATGCGTTTAGAGTAAAAGATTGTTTTTCATTTTATGGGAGGTTGTTCCATTTCTGTATTGTTGCAGGGAGGAAAGAGTTGCTATAATGGGCTGTGCGACAGGCCAGAGGTTGAATATCACCAGCGTTTCTTAATATTAAATTGCATCGAGAAACACTTCCAGCCGCTTCAGGTACCAGTTCTGTGAGATATTTTGGAGTTAAATGAAACACCATTTTATAAAAGAGAATAAGTCTGTGTTTTACGTCTGGTTTTAAGGCATACAACTTCATGCAATAATTTACCAACAGAAACCAATTTAGTTGTCCCAGTTACTATACGGGTAGCTTCATACTGATTTTTTTCAAAACTGTTAGATTCTCTGGCATTTCAGTTATCAAATATAGTATCATCGTATTCTAAAATAGGTATCACGAAATATACGTAGATTATTTCAAGGGAATATCTGTCCGAAGTGAATTTGAGTTTTCGCATGACATTTATTCTTGTCCATGCCTTAGTAGCGATATATTCGATATGACTGCCATGTTAGATCACGTGAGAGATGAACGCCAATGTGCTTATGTGAATATACTTCAGGAATTTGATGGCCTTGCATATATACGGATGAGACATTTTTCTCGAGATTATTAACGACTCAGTCTTCTTAGGATTGAATTCAATTTAGCAATTTCTCTGCCTTTTTAATATATTATTATTGATATTTGTTGCCATATGTACGGGAGTAATACCTACACTAAACAAGCTAGTGTCGTAAGCAAACAAACGAATGTTCCATCCAATGTCGCTAACAATATAATTTATAAAAACAAGAAATAACAATGGACCTAATATATATCCTTGTGGAACACCAGCTTAATAGTATTCCAGTCAGAGAAGGTACCAGGTAAAATTACATGTTGCATTCTTTCAGTAAGATAGCTGGAAAACCAGAATAGAATTATGGGTAGAACATGACCTGGATATATACTGGTTATTAAACATTTAAGGACAATGTTTTACTTTAAACATTGAAGTGAATTGATTTTTAAGTTTAACTAACATGTTTTTTGACATGCCGGCAATTCATTTAGCGAACATAATGGTTAATCTGTATCATCTGTCAGAAAAACGAACCTACCCTCGGATTATGTTTTACAGGCATTTAGTGAGTTGATGTATTTGAGCACTTGGTCGATATCTCGTCAGTTTCGCGATGACGGATCTGGGCTGAGTCTGTATGGAATGCCTAAATGCCATTTCGTAGAACATACATGCATTTTAAAGGTGAAATAATTATAAAACAGAAAAGGATAACAAGTTAATGAGAAAAAAACATATATTTATTGGGCTAAATAAATTGCCAAGTCTAAAATCTTCGTCAATATCTTGAATTTCAATGGTTTGCATTTCACCATTTAGAATTATTTTGCTTGTTTATTTCAAAATGTCTGGTATTACATTAAAAGTTAATGCACGTTGCCCCGACTTTCCCGATAGCTATATGACTTAGCTATTTTCTTCTAATTTTCATTGGATTTCTCGTATTGGCATCTACACAGTGGCTGATGGTTTCCTTTGTCTCGCAATAGTAACAGGCAAATAATCTGAAAAGATATGTAAATTCTGAAGGGTGGTGTAAAGTAATGTAAAGTAACAGTACAAAGTGCTTAACTTAATTTCAGACGCTCTGTATTTGCATTAGGACTGAAACGGGTAAAACACTTTTACTCAAATACCCAATCAGTTAAACTTAAAAATCAATTCACTTCAAAACTTTTTAAGTATAACATCGTCTTCAAATGTTAACCAGTATAGATCCAGATTATATGCTATGCTTCTGTTCTCGATCCTAATTGTTTGTAATATACTGTCAAAATCGCAAATAGGCATTGTGTGAAGGAATATCAACACTGATCTACACTATCTAGACCTACGACGCATATTCAAACGTTAGTATTTGTATGTGTCTAAAGTTTCTAAACCGTACAGATTTTGTAAGAAAATCGTGTCTAAACCGTACAAAATAGATCGGGTCTAAACCGTACAGTGGACTTTTACCACTACGGGCTAAACCGTACACTCGACTTTATTTTTCAATCCTCTCAAAAAGACAAAATGTAGATTTGTGCTTCAAACTAAGTAACTCAACGTTAATATCGGACTCAAATGCATATACCCACAGTGTTAGAAAAGGTTTAGCGTTGTTGGTAAGCTTACAATGAGGCAAAATATGACCTCCTTCTCGATTCGATTTCTGATTTTCGGTTTCTGCATTGTTTACGGAAGATTTTGAGCCTTACACACAGACATGAACCATTAGGAGGTAAACCGCTGTTGACGGGCGTTATAATTCTGTGTTAAAACACCAACTAAAAGACGGAAAGAAAAATTGTTTAAAAAGTGTAAAAATGTGATGCTTACCTTTCAGCCTCCTGTTCGTCCACCATCTTGGAAAAGTCTAAACATTCGCGACCGTACAGCTTGCACCACAGTGAGTATATTGACCGTAATACAGCTGTACAGTAGAACCAGTCTTAAGCGGTCATCAGAAAGAGGGTTACTTATGAGTCTATAGGGCAGATGGTAGCTTACTCTAGGTCAAACGTAATGCAGAAAGCTCCTACACGATCTTTCTGTAGTACGTTTGCCCTATACTAAGCAACCACCTGTTTTAAGGCTCCTTTGAGAACATATATGTTTAATCAAATAACATAAAGCAAACATATTGCAGGACATTAAGGACAGAAAGATAGTCAATATCAAGAGCACGGGGATGTTGCAACACATGCAGCTGTTCATACCATGGGTACAAAACCAAATGCTGCTTATTTTACTGTCCATGTCATAGAGACAATCTCTATTGCAATACAATTAGCTATCGAGAGCATAGTTCTTCAAGGGTATATATCAATGGTACGAAGCTAATGCAACGCATTTAACTATTGAAACTGTCAAAATAAATGGCACTAAGGCTAACACAACACCTGTAACTGTCCATATCAATGACACGAAGGCTAATACAACACCTGTAACTGACCATATCAATAACATAAATGCTAATACAACATATTTTACTGTCCATATCAATGACATGAATGCTAATAAACATCTTTTACTGTCCATATCAATGCCACGTAGGCTAAAACAGCACCTGTAAATTGTCCATATCAATGACATGAAGGCTAATACAACACCTGTAATTGACCATATCAATGACATGAATGCTAATACAACATATTTTACTGTCCATATCAATGACATGAAGGCTAATAAACATATTTTACTGTCCATATCAATGCCACGTAGGCTAAAACAGCACCTGTAAACTGTCCATATCAATGGCATGAAGGCTAATACAACACCTGTAACTGATCATATCAATAACATGAATGCTAATATAACATATTTTACTGTCCATATCAATGACATGAAGGCTAATACAACACCTTTTACTATCCATATCAATGACATGAAGGCTAATGCAACACCTGTAAACTGTCCATATCAATGACATGAAGGCTAATACAACATATGTAAACTGTCCATATTAATGACATGAATGCTAATACAACACCTGTAAACTGTCCATATCAATGCCATGAATGCTAATACAACACCTTTTACTGTCCATATCAATAACATGAAGGCTAATATAACATATGTAACTGTCCATATGAATGAGCACGAAGGCTATTACATTACCATAACTGTCTATATCAATGAGTACGAAGGCTAATACTACGCATTTAACTGTCCATATCTATGAGCACGAGGCTCATACAACACCTTTAACTGTCCATATCAAAGGAACAAGGCTAATGCAACGCGTTAACTTTTGCAACACTTTATCAGTTATATCACTTTCCATATTAACGGCACGAAGCAAGACCACCTTTAACTGTCCATAGCAATGACACGAAGTTATTGCAACACCATGAACAGTCTGCTGTAGTTTGCAAGTAGCAATATCGAGCTGATTTTGTAAAGTATGAACATTTGGAAAATCGCTCTTGGGCGAGTTTGAAAATGACGTTGGTATATATAACAAGTTTAACTCCCTCCATTGTTTGCCCATGCTTTGAATGAATGCAGACGGGCAAGACGTTGAGAAATCCTAATTAAATTGACATTTCAGAAACAAATATAGTTCAAACGCCAATCAAACTAAATATTTTGCCTAGAAAAAAACACGTTCGTTATACAGTAAAACCTGTCTATAACGGCCACTAAATTGTGTTATTTAGTTGGTATTATAGGAGCGCTCTGTTTTACTTTCACATTGCTTTAAGCAGCCACCTGCATTTAACACAAAATACTTGATATAATTTAGTGGCCGTTATAGAGAGGTTCTACTGTACAGTACAATCCCGGTAGTTCGAACACTAAAACAAGTATCATTATCGGTCTTTGCGACAGGTGGCTGCTTAATGCAGGTTGAAATTCTTTCACGCTGCATTAACCCTTTCCCTGTTCTATGTTCTTTCCAAATTTCAATACCTACTGAATATGCATGGACAAAATAGTTATAATGAAATATGGAAGGTGGATCATTGTTGCCATTTTAGAAAGTAAAGACACGGATCTATCAAATTCCATTAGCAAACAGAGCAGACCCTGATCAGACGGCTCCTCTAGGAGCCGTCTGATCTGGGTCTACTCTGTTTGCAAATGCGTGAAAACACGTTTCTATGAGGGAAAGGGTTAAGCAATCACCTACCTAAAAAGGCATTCATTCTCAAATACTTAAATTTCGATGTATTGTTGTTGTTTTTACGGTGTATATGTTTAGCACACTGGTGCTTTGCGCAAACTACGACCCTAAATACCAGATTTGTTGGAAATATTTCAAAACTACATATATATGTCATAAATATGCATCATATATCAAATCTGATTTGTTGCAAATTTGTTTTACTATTATATTATATCAATGCTATTAAGAAAATGTAAAAAAGTGCAACACTTTACACGTATATGCATATGTTCTGATCTTTTCATTTTCATCTTGATCAGCAATTTGGTCAAATCAGTAATTGCTGTATTCTCCCTAATAAGCATCCTCATTCTAATAAACACTCCATAATGCTCCCCTAATAAACGTCCTTATTCTAATAAACACTCAATAATTCTCCCTAATAAACGTCCTTATTCTAATAAACGCTCCGTAATTCTCCCTAATAAACATCATTATTCTAATAAACACCCCATAATTCTCCCTAATAGACATCCTAATTCTAAAAAATACACCATAATTCTCCCTAATATAGACATCTTTATTCTTATAAACACTCAATAATTATCCTTAATAAACATCCTTATTCTAAAATTTCAATCCTTCCAAAATTTACAATACAGAATTGATCTAAAATGTCCACTACGCATATCTAGAAACACACGTTGCAGCTTAATGTGTGTGCTCATGTGCTTTTAGGTCTGATTTTACCGTTTCTGTTCTTAATTCATATACCATTATAAATTATAAAAACTCAGCTCATAAATATTCATGATGTCATTAATTCTTATATGCAAATTCTTAACTGCAATTTCACTGTTCAAATTCCTACTGGAATGGTATTACTGTAGACTCAGATCAACCGCCGCCCTTAATCCTTCTCCCCATAGGCTATTTTTAGATACAACCTCTTTAAATAAGTCTACCGAAAAGGAGCATTAACTAGAGAAAAGGAAAATTTTAGAATTTTGTAGTTTGAAACCATTGTGATAAATGGAGCATTTGCTCCTACAGGAGCAAATGCTCTATTTATCACAATGGTTTCACAAAAGTGACTTTTACTGAGTCGTCAAAAGTCGTCAATATGAGGGAATGAGTTAACCCTTTCCCTCACACATACGCCTTTTCATGCCCTTGCAATCAGATTAAATCCAGATCAGGATTTCCGTCAGAAGCCGTCTGATCTGGGTCTACCCTGTTTGCAAATGCGTGAAAACACGTTTATATGAAGGAAAGGGTTAACTCTTTCACTGACCCTGGCATATATAAGTGATTACTGATTATCTATGCAACTAGTTTGAATCCAGATGACGCGCGGATTACTTGTCGTCATGGTCTAAACTGTTACTTACTGCGACTATGTATTTTTTAAAACAAAAAATGAAGGAAAACAATAAAAATAAAAAAGAAGAAAAATGTATTAAACGCAATTCTGACAGCGAAGGGTTAAACACGGAGGCTATGATTTTTGCTTAATGGTGTTTAGTGTTTGGTGTAAGGAAAAGTACATATTTTGTTCCCAATTCTCCACTAATTCTTCCGTTTTCTCTCCATAGGGCCTACTGGTTATGCTTTTAAATTTAGCCTGAAAATGGTCTCTCTTTTTCTTCTCATTTTCTAAATTGTTTAACAGATGAAACCTTGAGTATCTCGAAGTTTCATTAATATAAACGCTGTTTGGCAGTTTTAGATAGTGGTTTTGGTGTAAAACAAAAAGAGAAATAAAAACAATACTCTGAAACTGAGGCGGACGGCATTTTGTGTAGACGACAGTTATTTAGTGGTCGATTGGTAAAGTACTGATTTCTGAAGTGGATGTTGTTTTCACCGGAAGTTACTAATGAGCAAAAGCCCATTCAACCTTTTCCTAATTGCATGCTAAATAATTTTTTGTCTGCAACAATTATCGTCTGCTTCAATTCTTAAAATAAACTTTCTCTCAATTCTTAGCAAAAATATGGTCAAGATGACAAAC
Source organism: Azorinus chamasolen (assembly GCA_963576725.1). Lineage (NCBI taxonomy): Eukaryota > Metazoa > Mollusca > Bivalvia > Cardiida > Solecurtidae > Azorinus > Azorinus chamasolen. The sequence continues at coordinate 50,234,697 of OY755244.1, forward strand.
AGTTTGGATCCTGATGAGACGCCGCATAATGGGGCGTCTCATCTGGATCCAAACTGTTTGCATAGGTAATCACAGGTTCGCCGCTAGCGTGCAAAGAGTTAATTCTTAACTGACGAATTTGTGCTCCTCTTTTTACAAACAGTTTGCATCCAGATGAGACACCGACTAACTCTGTGTCTTATTAGGATTCAAACTGTTTGACACAGTTTTTAAACAGAAATAAAAAAACCCGTACTTTTACTATTGAACCAGACGATGATAATTGCAGACGACACTTGCTCAGAGTTAACCCTTTTCTTCATATAAACACTTTATGCGTGTTTTACAAACAGAACAGACCCAGATCAGAGGCCCTCTGATCCGGGTCTGCTCTGTTTGCTTATGAAATTGCATTGGTCTGATTCTACTTTTTTGTCACGTGCAAACAATCAGCCTGTATTCATACGCCATCATAGAAATTCAGTCAATAAATATTCATGACGTTATTATTTCTCACATGAATATTGAACTAGGGAAGGGTAAACATTTGAAGAAAAGACTCGAGTGTTCCAAGTATTCCATGCAAAGCAAACAGGACTCAAACTTCAACTGAGCCACTTACACAAAAACAAAACGCCTTACAGGCGAAACACACAAGGATGGGAGCGATGAATATTCTGGCTGTAATTTGGTGTGTGATGTTTTACGTTTCGGTGCAAGGCAAGTATACATGATGACGCTGTTTGACGCCCCTGTGTAAGTGAATTTTTGAAACCATTGTGATAAATACGAGTGGATTGGATCAATGGTATCAAAACTGCACACCTCTAGAACTTTACTTTTTGTTAGTAAGTTTACGTTTCTTTTCAGTAGACTTATTCAAAGAGGGTTGGTCTAAACATAGCCCATGAGGTAATGGGTTATGACAATTCTGCACTCATGCTGATATTTGTTTGTCAGTTTTTCACGTCTTATTATATACATATATTTTTTCTTCATTTTCTTCTTTTGTATTAACCCTATCCCTCATATAAACGTGTTTTCCTAATAGGAGCCGTCTGATCAGGGTCTGCTCTGCTTGCCAACGGAATTTGATAGATCTATTTCTTCAGTTTCTAAAATGGCTACAATGTTCAACCTTCCATATTTCATTGTAACAGGGTGAGGATTTAATGTTCCTAGTAAAGCACGCATCTGTATCTGCAATGTTTAAACTAATCTTAAAAAACAAAATATCAATAATAATTTAACACTGCTAATTACAGTCAAGTTTTCGAAACCTACATAGATTTGAAAGGCCTGTTGTTGTTCAACATCATTTCTATCGTGAGCTCAAATTTTCTTCTTTTGTAATTCAGTGTAAACAGCCAGTGTAACAATGACGACTTACAAATTTAGTCTTGTATATTAACAAACAGAACAATTCCATTTCATAAAAGCTCTGCAGGAGTTTCTGAGTTGGGTTTGCCCTGTTTGAAAGTGTGAACAATATTTTTGTACTTTCCATAGCATATAGGCCTACATACAGTGTTGTGTTGATAAACCAGTTTTGTGAATATGTTTTCTGATATCTATCACTATGATTTTTTCATGTGTTACATGAGTACAGACTATGTACAGAGCATTACATGAGGCTAAGAATTGAGTGATCCCAGATTGGACAATTTCTGTGGAAGTTTCTTTTCTTGGTACATGTATACACAATTATAATGCCATATTTCGCTTTTTCAAACTAGTATTCGCATTCGGTTTGTTTTAATCGATTAAAATGTACATTGTATGGCTACTCTGTCTTGTCTTTTAAATTACAGATATTCTTATTATATTTCTGTTTGTTAAATGTTTTGTATGAAATGCTTCTGTTAGAGGGCCCTGTGGTAGATTAGTCTGTTGACTAACCGGGTAACCCTCTTTAAATAAAGTCTTTCATTCATTCATTCATTTCAACTCTCTTATGTTGAATGATGCCTTTCCCTGATAGAAACGCATTTCACGCCGATGCAAACAGAGTAGAACTGTTGCCAGTAGAAGCCGTCAAATCAGGATGTGTTCTAGCTGTTTACGGAATAATATAGATCTGGTTCTATCGTTTCTGCTATGACCACTTGCTTTTTAAGACTCCTGTGTTCAATAATGAACGGCCACTTAGGACAGATTTTACTGCATTTCATATTGAATAAACCTTCATACTATTGAGAAAGGTCTCACTGATGAAATTGTTTTAACCCGTTTCTTCCTAGTGACGCATGTTTGCGCCTCTGTAAAAGTCACAGATTTAAACAATTGCGATAAATAGAGCATTTGCTCTATAGGAGCAAATGCTCTATTTATCACATTGGTTTCAAAACTACACAATTCTAAAATTCTCCTTTCCTATAGTTAATGCTCCTTTTCGGTAGATTTATTGAAAGAGGTAGGGTCTAAAATAGTCTAGGAGGGAATGAGTTAAGTCATGTAGTTTTGAAACTATAATTTTATTTTAAGTTTGTATTTTATGTATTAACCGTGCATTTCCTCTCCGAACCCTGATCATAATCTCAACAGTTTAAATCCATTTTTTTCTCAAAATGCAAATGGTAGATCAATCTTAATCCATTACCTTAGAGGCTATTTTAGATACAACCTCTTTGAATAAATCTACCGAAAAGTAGCATTAACTAGAGAAAAGGAACATTTTAGAATTTTATAGTTTGAAACCATTGTGATAAATAGAGCATTTGCTCCTAAAGGAGCAAATGCTCTATTTATCACAATGGTTTCACAAAGTGACTTTTACAGAAGCTTCAATATGACGGAATGGGTTAGTACACAGTTTTAAACTTTTTACCCTTTCCTTCATATAAACACCTTTTCACGCATTTGCAAACCGAGTAGACCCAAACCAGACGGCCACTATATATAAGAGTCGTCTGATCAGGGTCTGCTTTGTTTGTTTTCGGCATCATGTAGAACTGATTTTACCATTTTTGCCAAAGAAAACAAATTCCTTGAAAAGTTAACATGATGACATTATTTCTTACATGGATATTGAACAGGGTAAGGGCTAAATGGTTAGCCGAATGAATGCTGAATTTTCGAAGTGGAATGGTCCATCATTGTTTCACTGTAGAGTCCATTTAGTACGAAATGATTAAAATTGTTACAGGAAGTTTGTAACCCGAGCCATGCAGATCCTGACCAGAGAGGTCACCCGGAACCATCAGATCTGTTTCATGATTCAATAAGCAAACAGAGTAGACCCGGATCAGATTGCTCCTGTATTTGGAGCTTTCTTCATGACTTTCAACCTGCATTAAGCTGCCACTTTTCTTACCATTTCCTTCATAAAAAGGCTTTTCACCCATTTGTAAACAGGGTAGACCCAGATCAGACGGCTCCAATAGGAACCGTTTGATTAGGGTCTGCTCTCTTTGATTTTGGCATGATATACATCTGATTTTTATAGTTTTTGTCAAAGCAAAAACTTCCATTGAAAAACTTATATTATAAAGGTTTATATAATAAATACAGTTTAACTCCGATATCTCGGACTCGGGTAACTCGAACTTCAGGATAACTCGAACTAAAAGTTCAGTCCTTCCAAAACTTACAATACAGAATTGCTCTAAAATCTATCGCTACAGATATAAAAAAAAACCACACGTGACAGCTTAATGCAAGTCTAAAGTAATGCCGAAAGCTCATGCAGGAGCTTTCAGCATTACTTTAGACCTGCATTAGCTGTGAACTTGAGATATTGGTCAGATTATAAATTGGATGACTCGAATCTCTGTTATCTCGAACTTATTTGTATGGTCCCTTGAAGTTCATGTTATCGAAGTTCAACTGTATTCATGTTGTCATTATTTCTTACATTAATACTGAACAGGGAAAGGGTTAAAGAGTGACATTAGATAATTTGATCAGTACATGTATTTCAGTGTTTGGTTTAGGAGGTTTTACTGTATATACAATGCGGGGTGTACATGTACTCTGTTCGTTCTGTTTTAACCCATTATCCCACAGGCTATTTTTAGATACAACCTCTTTGAACAAATCTACCAAAAAGGAGCATTAACTAGAGAAAAGGAAAATTTTAGAATCTTATAGTTTGAACCCATTGTGATAAATTGAGCATTTGCTCCTATAGGAGAAAATGCTCTACTTATCACAATGGTTTCAACAGATGATTTTTACAGAGGCGTAGAAAGGCATATTTATGGAGGAAAGGGTTAATTGTTCGTTTTGGAGATGTTCAAATGTACATTGTATCTCGACACTATCTTCAGGGGCAAAATGGGGAGAATGGAAAACTATTACACAGTGCAATGCCAGGCCATGTGGATGCCCTGGTTACGACAAAGCTACTTGTAAAACAGGCAAAGTGTACGTATTTAGCCATAACCACAGGTATTACAATGAAACCCCTCTAAACCGGACGGTGAATTTAGTATAAATATCGGTCTTGGAGACAGGTGGAAGCTTAATGCAGGGTGAAAGACATTGCATGACTTTCATCCTGCATTAATCCGCCACCTTCGTAAAAGTATTCAAAGTCTTCTCTACTAAAATTCCGGCTTAGAGAGGTTTTACTGTATTTATGATGAATATTTGAACTCCATCCGTTGTGAATATTGGTTAATTCAACCATTTCCCTATTTATGTAAGATATATTGATAGCATGAATATTAGAATTGTATTGCCTGAAGTTTTATAATGGCATATGTACACAAGATGGTTTTGGTACTTGAAGAAACTGTAGTCAGATCTATTATAACTCCAAAAGCAAACAGTGTAGATCCTCATCAGACGACCCCTACATGAGCCATCTGGTCTGGATCCACTCTGTTTGCAAAGGCGTGAAAAAGCATTTGTATGACGGAAGGGCTAATCCTTACAAAACCCACATCCGTAACTACTCGTCTTATTCCGTCAGGGTTCGTAGAAATAGCTGAGGTATTTCGAGCGCAAAACCCTCAGACTATTTTAGACCCAACCTCTTTGAATAAATCTATCGAAAAGGAGCATTTATTACAGAGATGGAAACATTCAAATTAGATAGTTTAGAAACCATTTTGATAAATAATAGAGAGTTTGCTCCTATGGAGCAAATGCTTTATTTATCACAATGGTTTAAAAAAATCAAAGCGTTGTAGACGTTGCAGTATTATTTGCATGGAAACACTGTTTTAAAAATCAATTTTCTGATATTTGGCACGATAAAATATCGGGTCTGGAAAAACGGAATATATCTAACGCTCTTTCTAGTAAGTGATTCAGTTGCAGCTAACATTTCGGCCGTTTCCCGCTATGCTTATCAAACTTACCCCTCAGATGCTTTCGAAGTTATAGGTGTGATTACCTAATCGCGTGCAATATAAGGTCATCCGACACGCACTTCTTTCGAAATGCATTGTGTATCCTCTGGGAGAATACTTTCAATCATATTATGGTCACGTGATATTTGTATATTCGTGCGCTCTCCTTACATATGGCTATATTTTGTGGACTGTCTTACACATACTAAACCAAAGCTAACGCTAAGAAACCTTTTCATGTCAGAAATATTATACATTGATTGTTTCCGGATGTCTTGTTCAAAAAAGCCCTTTGGATCCATCGAATGCAGTCGTGCGGAATGGCGATCGTCAGGTCGGGGAGACTAGCATGTGACCGACGCGAGAATATGACCTGTAACATTGTATTCATTTGCTTACACAAAGAATACAAATAAGACTTTTTCAGCGGCGCCAAAAAGCGTTCGTAGGAGGGAATGGGTTTAGTCACCACAGGTATTGATACTAATTTATTGGTCCGGTTTGGAGGAGTTTACTGACATGTCTTACACAAAGATTCATCGAGTTTTTGTATTACCTTGCAGTATACAAATGTGATTGTTTGTATGACCTTGCAGTATGCAAGTGCGATTATTTGTCTTACCTTGCAGTATACAAATACGATTGCTTGTCTTATCTTGCAGTGTACAAATGCGAATCTGTATCACCGACGGTTGGTCAACTTGTATAGGGGATGGTGGCGCAGTGAGGGTTAAAAAAGGCTGCAAAAACGTCGGGATATGTCCGGGTAAGATCACCAGCATTAACCCATTCCTCCACAGGCTATTGTTTTATCCAACCTCTTTGAAGAAATCTACAGAAAAGGAGCATTAACCAGAGAAAGGAAAATGTTTTAGAATTTTGTAGTTCTGAAACCATTCTGATAAATAGAGCAGTTGCTCCTTAGGAGCAAATGCTCTATATATCACAATTATTTCAAAGTGACTTTTACAGAGGCGTAGAAAGGCGTATTTATGGAGGAGAGGGTTAAGCAGAACTATTAACTCGCTGTGAGATAATGTCTGTTCAAATTTAAAACCGGTGCCATTTGACTGTTTCTGATTGCAACTTACTGTAAAACCTGTCCTAACGGCCATTCATTTATTGAATATAGGCGTCTTAAAAGCAGGTGATTGCTCAGCGCAGGGTAAAGTAATACACAAAGCTCTAATATGATCTTTCTGTATTACTTTTGACCTGTAGTAAGCTACCACCTGCCTTACAGACCATAATTAGACTCTTTTTGATGGTCACTTAACCCAATTCCTCAAATTGACGATTTTGACGACTCTGTAAAAGTCACTTTGTGAAACCATTGTGATAAATAGAGCATTTGCCCCTAAAGGGGTAAATGGTCTATTTATCACAATGGTTTCAAATTACAAAATTCTAACAATATTCCTTTTCTCTAGTTAATGCTCCTTTTCGGTAGATTTATTCAAACAGGTTGGATCTAAAGATAGCCTATGAGGTAATGGGTTAAGGCAGGTTCTACTGCATTCAGTTTTAATTATTGGAGGAGGTTGGAGATATGACGTCAGAATATTATTAGTTATACAGATCATTGGCGGGGTATCTGACTTTTTGTTTCCTGCTGAGGTAAATCATGTTGCCCGAGCCGTCAGGCGAGGGCTACATGTATTTTCCTCAGCAGGGAATAAAACGTCAGATATCCCGCCAATGATCTGTATAACGATTTTATTATACTGCAAAGTTTAATATTTGTAGCTGTTAATTAGCGTTGTTAACGTAGGCGTCTTTTTGCTTCCCCTCAGGGTCCTCAAACTGTAAGGTAAGGGCTTGTATGAATAATATCTGTATAATAACCAGCTCATTACATTTGTGGATAAAAGGGGTCTTCCAAGTGCATCAGTTTCTCAAAGGATTGACAGGAAAAGACGTTAGTAAAACTTTCAGCATATCAGCGGTTAAGCAAACACTATTTTTCAGCATGAAAACGGTTAAACTTAATAGAGCGATTTGCACAATTCCGACGTCATTTAGATGACGTCAAAGTGACGGTTTTATTATATTCAAACAAATGGTCGTTGGAAGGAGCGGCTATACTGCAATTTACAGGTACGTGTACTGTGCATGTGCATGTGCATAAATAAAATCTGAAACGAATTGGGTGTGGATTGTCTTTGTAAAAGCGGGGGTTTGGGGGCTAATCAGTACTTGCACAAGCACTTTGACAACATTTTCAGCATCAGAGCAGAATAAGACCTTCGCCACGTATCGGGTTCATTTGCATTGTTATACAACAACTATAACAAAAATGTTCCTCAATGGATAACTTTGTTCCGCCCCAAACTCTTGTTATTTCGTTTGAGAGCGGTTGTTTGGATCGAATCGACGAAGTGAAGCTGGTCGATCATTTTTATTTTATTGTAGCAATGAAGCGAGGCCCTCGACGGGGGAAATTCCATTGTTGCTCATGACTCCGTATATACATCAGAATTTAGAGGGATACACGGCTTTTATACATGGCTAATTGACCAATCAAACTCGAGGATTTTACTTTGCAGTATAATAAAGCCTAATAGACTGCTCAATTCCTTCGTCTGCATATTTTGCCGTCTGCATCAATTCTCAATATTGACTTTTCCCCTTTTGATTTCCAAAAATGCTCAAAACATACAACAGTTTTGATGTCGACGAGACTTATCATCACAATTGTTTAAAAAGGGAGATTTTTACAGAGACGTCGAAAGACGTCAATATGAGGGAATGAGTTAATTCTTTCACTGCCAAAATTTGTCGTCTATTATATATCTGTTTAACCCCCCCCACACACACACACCTTTTTCTTAATTTTTTTTTGATAAAATAGTGTTACCATAGTAACAAACAGTTTGGATTCATATGAGACGCCGATGCACTCATCTGGGTCCAAAACATTGCATAGGTAATCACAGAAGTAACGGCTGTCAGCAACAGAGTTAACGACAGACATGTGTCCAAGGTTATAAAACGTCCGATTCTGAGTCGGAGACCATTCTAAAGTATCTGATTGGCCAGATTCTGAGCAAGCTCAGAATTTGACCAATCAGATGCTTGAGAATGATCTCAGACTCAAGCAAAACGTTTTATAACCTCGGGCTATGGATACTTGTTTGGGCGTTCTGTTGTATCATTCTGAAGTACCTGATTGGCCAGATTCTGAGCAAGCTCAGAATCTAACCAATGAGATGCTGGAGAATGATCTCAGACTCAAGCAAAACGTTTTATAACCTCGGACTATGGATACTTATTTGAGGTTTCAGTTTAAAGAGGTTTTTACTGTAATTGTGAATTTATGAGTCATATAAGACGAAATGAATACAGAAATCACCAACAGGAGCTTTCAGAATTAACATAATTAATTGAAGACTTATTATTGCACGAATATTCATGGACTATTTTATTTTAAATACACATAAACATGGGCAGTTTAGGTAGTGAAAGAAGGTATCAGATTATATAATGCCATAAGCAAACAGAGCAGACACTGATCAGACAGCTCATACAGGGTGTGTCTGATATAAGGTTCTGCTCAGTTTGCGAAGGTGGCAACAGTTGTCTGTATGAAGGAAAACATTAACCCCTCCTTCAGGCCTTTGCACACCACCGGTAGGAGCCGTCTGATCAGGCTCTGCTCTGATTGCTTTTGAAATTATAATATATCGGACTCTAAATTTCTTACCAATATCAAAATTCATGTACATGTATAAATTTGCCAACACAGAAAAAAAAGCTAATAAATATTCATTATGTCATTATTTTCTATTTATGAATATTCAACAGGGAACTGGCTAAGACACACATTTCGATTCATCAAGCGGCTTTTGTAGAATGTAGACTTTAACCCATTTGCTCCCAATGGATTATCCCATGCTTATATATTGGATTAGTCTATCTTTTATCTAAGGGATGTCTGGTCTAAATTTTCATTTTTGTTTTGTTTTATATTGCATTTCCTATCAACAAACGCATCAGCACTATGCGGCGTCTGATCAGAGTCTACACTGTTTGCCTCTGTCCCATATATGGGATCGTAGGAGCAAATCGGTTAATAAAACACTTGGGACCGAATCGGGATGCTGAATGATCAGGCTTTTTCACATGTGTAAACATTGGTACACAATAAAACCTCGATTATTCGAAATTTTAGTATAGAAGAAATCAGACCATTTTAGGAAGTTGACTGTTTAATGCAGAGTGAATGTCACGCAGAAAGCTCAAAGAGGAGCTTTCTGCATGACTTTCACCCTGCATTAGTAGCCGTCTGGCCTGGATCTACTTCGTTTTCAGATGTGTGGAAAGGTTTTTATATGAAGGAAAGTGTTAACTCTTTCACAACCAGAAACGAATCGGCGATAACATTCAGGGACCATTTGTGTACTAGTACCCTTTATTTCTCCGAACCAATCAATCCGTTTTGTTTCAGGATGGTCTGAATGGATACCCAAGAAATCAGACAAATGCAAGTGCAACGATGGTGAAAGCAATGGTACAATGGCAGCGGAACGCCATTGCAACAACCCGGCGCCCATTCATGATGATGTTCTCTGTCGTGAGTCTGAATCATTGTTTTGAACGAAACCTTTTTAAACGGAAAAATACATTAGAGTTGTGGCAGATGGATTTGTTCACAAAGTGACGATTCTAAAGAGTGGTAACAACATAGGGTTTGATGGAGGCATAAAGAAAATATGATGGAAAAACGTTGTTTCTGGAACCTTGTTGTTTCGGAAACAGTGACATGCGTTGTTGTAAGGAGGGAATCGTTATTGAGAGGGCCGTTGTAGGGAGGGAGCACTGTAACGGGATATACTTTTTTGCATTGTGAATGAGAGAACGTTTGACTATGGCAACAGGACTACATGTACAGTTGAACTTCGATATCTCGAACTCGGATAACTCGATCTTCGGATAACTCGAACAAAAAGTCCAGTCCTTCCAAAACTAACACTACAGAATTGCTCTAAAATGTCTCGCTACATATATCTAGAAACACGAGTGGCAGCTTAATACAGGTCTTAAGTAATGCTGAAAGCTCCTACAGGAGCTTTCAGTATTACTTCAGACCTGTATTAAGCTATGGTCTTAACAAATCTTTCAGATTATAAATCGGATGACTCGAACATCTGTTACTTCGAACTAATTTGTACGGTCCCTTGAAGTTCGACTTATCGAAGTTCAACTGTATATTATTTCGTAAGCATATAAAACAGGTCAAGATCAGACAAGGCAGATCCTATAGGATCCGTCTGTACTGAATCTACTCTGTTTTCAAAGGCGCCCAAAGCATCTCTATGATGTAAAGGGTTATGGGATATTTACAGTTAGAATGCGATATTGTCTCATTTTCAATAGTTGATTTTTTAAAACATTACTTTCGTTACAGAAACAGAAAATAAGCAACCTGGCATATGTGAAGATGACGACGACAAGCACTGCGTGTGTGCTGATACGACTGGTATGTAAACAATCATATTACTGTACACGTATATATTTTAATAAACTTTGGCCTAACTAATTACAAACTTCAAGCAACATCTGGAAGCTCAGTCCCGTCTACTAAATCGAAATAGTGTATCACTTTTCTGTCGTCTATCTGTCTGTCACTCGTTTTACGCCACGCTATTGTGGTCACATGGTACACGTGTTCTATTGAACACTCCTACCTTGTGATCTGATGACGGAATTATCCGAAGATTTTCATACGGTATAACTCTCATGTCTCCCTCCTTTGCCTTCAGATGCTTTATATAGTCCGACCTGTTTAACCTCTTACTCTATGAAAAGTATCAACATTTATTTTATATTAATTAGTTTGTTTTATTATATAAAAGGTGAAAACATAGCTGTGCCATCTCCGAGTATAGAAACGCATCTAAGATATTCTGCAAGCAAACAGTGAAGACGCTGAAGAGACGGCTCCTACAGGAGCCGTCTGATCTGGGTCTACTCTGTTTGCAAATGTGTCAAGGGGCGTCTATGTGGAGTCTTTTGGTCTCTCTATATTCTCATGAACTTTGGGGTTGAAAACCGTTTTAGGAAGAACAGTGATTGTTTGAACAAAGCGATCAGTATGTATTGTTGAGTACATTCTATTGGACCAATACAATGCTGTGATGCTCAGAGGTCCGGATATAATGCGTAAATTAAAACAGTTTCAAGTATAACTACTTTATTTCTCCACCTAACCCTACGATGTGACCACTCTTTAGAATCGTCTCTTCGAGACGATTCTAAAGAGTGGTCACATCATAGGGTTTGGTGGAGAAATGACGATTTTGGTATCTGAGTGTGCACCTGGATGCCTATATTGAGATACATGTACAAACAGAGACAGTACAATTATGCACTCATCCAATGTCATTCAGTATTGAACCCACCATTTGTAATAACTTGTTAACATCCACTGCCGGGGGTGTCTGAAACGGCAATTCTGTTCCATTGTGTAACCTGGTTTAAAATACATACGGTATTTGAAGTTTGTTGGATAAAATGGAATTTTACGAGACTTTGTCTCACAAGACATCGTTTCATCAGATTAATTAAATACATGTAGATAAAAAACCCACGACAGTGTCCCCTTCAAAACAACCACCTAATGAATAGTCACTGGTATCATTAACCCATTTGCTCCCACGATCCCATATATGGGACATAGGCAAACAGTTCATAGTGCGGCGTCTGATCAGAGTCTACACTATTTGCTGATAGGAATTTCAATATAAAACAAAACGAAATTGAAAAATTAGGCAAAGCACCCCTTAAATAAAAATGGACCAATCCGATATATAAACATGGAAGAATCCACTGGGCGCAAATGGGTTAAAGTGTAAGGTGTTGCTTAATGCAGAACAGTTGTGTGACAAGATTTCTGTAATGTTTAGTCCTGCACATAAACCCTATTTCAAATAACAAAACAATACTGAATATTCATGGACAAAATAGTTATAATGGAATATGCAAGGTGGAGCATTGTAGCCATTTTAGAAACTAAAGAAACATATCTATCAATTCCATTAGCAAACGGAGCAGATCCTGGTCAGACGGCTCCTATAGGAGCCGTCTGATCTGGATTTACTCTGTTTGCAAATGTATGAAAACACGTTTATTGAAGGAAAGGGATAAGCCTCCATATATTGCGTCAACACCCAGAATTATACGTCTTGTATTGTCGCTTTATTGAGCCTTTACTGTAGGGTTGAACTTCGATATCTCGCATTTTAAGGGACTTCGAGATAACAGAGGTTCAAGTGATCCGATTTCTCAAGTTCACAACTTAATGCTGGTCTAAAGTAATGTTGAAAGCTCCTGTACGGGCTTTCAGCATTACTTTCAACCTTCATTAAGCCTTACAACGCTGAATTTTCAAATGGACTCTTCCCAAAATCAAATAGGTCAAGCTTATAGTGAATATTTAGGGATGTTTTCTAAAGAAAAGTGTAACATGACAAACAGTGTAGACCCTGATGAGAGGGCTCCCCTAGGAGCCCTCTCATCTGGGTATACAATGTTTGCAAAGGACATTAGTGACTCGGGTCCCGCACTGTAAGGGTTAAGCTGTCACATGTGTTTCAAGATACGTGTCGTTATACATTTTAAAACAATTCTGTATTTTAAATTCTGGAAGGCCCGAACTTTTACTTCGTTATACCGAAGTTCGAGTTCTCCGAGTTCGAGATATCGAAGTTCAACTGTAATTAACTCTAATTGACTCGCATTTACAAGCAGCTAGGGTCATACCTGTCAAGAAATTCAAATTTATTTTACAGCAGAACACCTCTAAAACGACCACTAAATAAACACAAATTTGTGTCTTTAAAGCAGGTGGTTGCTTAATTCATGACGAAAGTAATGTAGAAAGCTCCTGTATAATTGTCTTTCGTTCTGCATTAAGCAATTACCTGTATGTGTATGACCCTGACATTTTTTATATTTTAGGTGATCGCATTAGAGAGGTTTTACTGTACTTTCACCGTGGAATAAAACCACAAATTACGTATCCTGAACCCGTTCCCTCATAATGACACCATTTTACGCCCCTCTAAAAGTCACTTTTTGAAGCAATTGTGATAAAAAGGGCATTTGCTCCATGCTCTATTTATCACAACGGTTTCAAAAATACACAGTTCTAAAAAATCCTCTTTTCTAGTAATTTCTCCTTTTCAGTGGATTTAAGCAGAGGTTGGGTCTAAGATAGCCTATGAAGTAACGGGCCTAATATATCCCGTGAGGCAATGGGTTAAGAACAGATAAAATTGATAACTACAGGTCATAACAATAATTCATGGTACCTGTCTGCAAATATTGTCATCTGCAACAATTTTTCAAAGTTCACTTTTCTTTCGCTTCTCTTTGACCCTTTCAACCCTGAGTTTTCAAATGGACTATTCCAAATTTTAAAAAGGACACGCTTACCATGAATATTCAGGGATATCCTAATGAGAGGGTTCCACAAGGATACTCTCATCAGTGTCTACACTGTTTGCAAAGGACATTTAGTCTCACGTTTCCCGCACTGAAAGGGTCAAACAGTCTGTCAAAGTGTCAAATAGCTTGAGTCCTAGATCTAAACAGTTTGTCTAGGGTACGAACTCCACTAAGTATTCGAACACCCGATCTCCTCTCTTCACTGGTTTCGTTAGCCCTTTCGGCGCTAATTTTCTCATTGTCGTCTGCAAAAACCAATTTTGTTAAATCATTTGGTAAAATAAGGAAATAAAATAAATAAATGCAAATTTCAAAGGAATAAAGCACATAATAAAGAAATAGAGATTGGACAAAAAGTGAAGTTCTTGATCAGACGCCGCCTTGAAAAGGCAGCGTCTGATCTGGGACTGCACTATTTGTCGTGGTTCATTTTTGCAACATTGGCGGTTAAAGGGTTACGCTGAATAATCAAATTCGGCACCATTAAAACAGTCTGACATAGTAGCAATAGTGTATTTTTTTTTACATTTATTCATTTTGTTTAAAAACATATATCACAGTAACAAACAGTTTGGATCCTGATGAGACGCTGAGTTACTCGGCGTATCATCTGGATCCAAACTGTTTGCATAGGTAATCACAGATGTCACAGATGTCACATTGGCAGCGAAAGAGTTGAAAATACCAGAATTATTCATGGAGCTAAGAGGTCGATACGTTGTTTTTAGTTGCAGTCGCAGTTACCACTGAATCCGTCACCGAAAGTATACCTGAAACTACAGATGAAATCATTTACGCCAATGACTCACGGGTAAGTATCAAGAGCACAGGCGCCAGGCGCGTGAAAATTCCAGAAATACTACTGATAAACATCTTCAAATGCGCTTTGAAATCATACCTTGACAGCAAGAAAAAAAAGTTTCGATTTTTTCGTATAGTATAACTTTTTTCTGTCAAAATATTATCCATAAGCGTATTTGAAGATGCTTGTCAGTAGTATTTATGAAATGGTCACGCGCTTGGCACTTGTGATCAAGAGTACCGTAAAATGTCTCCATGACGACCACTCAAAACTATATGTATGGTGTGTTAACCCTAAATGCAGGGTGAAAGTCATGCAGCAAGGTCCTCTAGGAGCTCTCTGTGTGACATTCATCCTGCATTAAGCATTCATCTGCCTAAACAGTTCTGAATTCTTCATTATACTCAAAATTCGATTTATCGAGCTTTTAAGTAATTTGTATAACTAATGTAAAATGAGGGATGTTATTGCAACACTAAAACCTATCTACAACAACCACCAAAAATAAATCTAAGTTTGGTTCTTTAACCCATTCCCTGGTTTTGACACATTTTGGCGCCTCTGTCAATTTTTGAAACCGTTGTGATAAATAAAGCAGTTGTTCCATAGGAGCAAATGCTTTATTTATCACAATGGTTTCAAAACTACACAATTCTAAACCTTTCCTTTTCTTTAGTAAATAAACGTACTCTTTTACGGTAGATTTATTCAAAGAGGTTGGCTCTAAAATAGCCTATGAGATAATGGGTTAAGACAGGTGGAAGGTTAAGACGGGACCAACGTATGCGGAAAACTCAGTTTCGTTCCTGCATTTGGCATCCACCTGCTCGCATAGATCCCGTGTATATCTATGATATTGGCGCTATAGACAGGTCCTAGTACATAAGCATACAGGGCAGACCATGATCAGACAACGTCTGGGTCGACACTGTGTGCAAATGCCACAAAATCAGGAATATCAAGTAAAGTAAAGTGTCTTTGGTATGATCAGGGTTGGTTCCAGGACTGGTTCTAGGCAGTGCACATTCTAACTAGTATTGACCATTTCTGGATAAAATTAATATCGTGTGATAAAGTCGAGGTGTTCCGAATGGGGACGATTCGGACACGCATACGGTAAAACGTTTTAATTCTTTCACTACCATGGTCGCCGGAATGCGACTTATAGGACTGGGTACAAAGGACGAATGTGTGATTACATCGACACTTTACCCCATACATACGCCTTCCTGTGCATTTGCAAACAGAGAAGACCCAGATCAGACGGCTCCTATAGGAGCCGTCTGATCAGGGTATGCTCAGTTTGCTTACAATGGTATAATAAAAATATGATTTAACAGTTTCTGCCATGGCCAAAAAACCCGCGTCCATATGCTATTAAAGCAAATTAATATACATGTAGTTAATATTCATGACTTCAATAGTTCTTACATGAATGAATATTCATGGAGGAAAGGGCTAATTATATTGGTGTAACATCAGGATCTAAACGGTTAGACACTCCACATAATTCGAGGGCTTGGTGCAAAACTATTCTAACTCCTTCACTTTGTGATCAAGCCCTCGATATGTATCAAAGGAAATTAATGAAGAAAGAAAACTTTAAACAGACGACAATATTCACAGATGAAAATTATTTGGCGACAAAAAAGTTAAAATGACTACTTTGTGACGTCATGCAGTTGGTTATTCCTTTCAATGTTCTTTGTTTATTTCAATGTTCAATGCCTCCCGAATATTCATGGACAAAACCGTTATAGTGAAATATGGAATGTGGAACATTGCGAACACTTTAGAAAGTAAAGAAACAGATATATCAAACACCATTAACAAACAGAGCAGACCCTGATAGGAGCCGTCTGATCTGGATCTACTCTGTTTGCAAATGTGCGAAAACACGTTTATATGAAGGAAAGGGTTACATTACTTTCAATGCAGAATATACATCAGTCTTTAACCCTTTACTTCATGAACATCCGTGTAGCATATAAGGGCTGCACGAATGTAAGTTACAGAGGTACAGATAAGATGCGTACATTTAACTCATTCCCTCCTGGACTATGTTTAGACCCAACCTATTTGAATACATCTACCGAAAAGGAGCATTAACTACAGAAAACGGAGAAGTTGAGAATTGTGTAGTTTTGAAACCATTGTGATAAATAGAGCATTTGCTCCTATGGAGCAAATGCTCTATTTATCACAATGGTTTCAATATGTGACTTTAAAGAGGCGACAAAATGCGTCACTAGGAGGGAATTTCACTCCAACAAAACCTATACTGTGACCACTCTTTAGAACCGGCTCGAAGAGGCGATTCTAAGGAGTGGTTACTGTATAGGGTTTGGTGGGAAAAGGATGATTTTAATATTTAGGTATGCATCGTTATCTGTTGTTCTGCTGTATGGATATAAGTTATTTGAATGTTATAAACAGTAGAATCTAGCTTAACCCATTCCCTCATAGACATTTTTTCGATTCAACCTCTTTGATTAAATCTACCGAAAAGGAGCATTAACTAGAGAAAGGATTTTTTTTAAAGAATTCTGTAGTTTTGAAACTACATGTATTGTGATAAATAGAGCATTTGCTCCTATGGAGCAAATGCACTATTTATCACAACGGTTTCAAAACGTCACTTTTACAGAGGCATCAATATGAGGGTATAGGTTAACCCTTTCACCGCCAATGTCGCATAAAAATAGTGCAGTCCCAGGTCAGACGCCACCTTTTCAAGGCGGCGTCTGATCAGGGACTTCGCTTTTTGTCTCAAACTTTTTTTCTATATTTATACTTTATTCCTTTGAAAATTTATTTATCTCATTTCCTTACTTTACCGAATAATTTAACAAAATTGGTTTGCAGACGACAATTAGAAATTTGGCGACGAAAGGGTAAAGCGGCCATCAAAAAGAGGTTTAATCATGGGTCTGTAATGCAGGTGGTAGCTTAATGCAGGTTAAAGTACAATACAGAAGCTACTATAGGAGCTTTCTGCATTACTTTTGTCCTTCATTAAGCAACCACCTGCCCGATAAATGAATGGCCGCTTAAGACTTTCTCTACTATAATAATACAGGAATTTTAGTCATGACAGAAACTGTAAAATCCTACCTATATGGCTGCCTTAGCAAACAGAGCAGATCTTGATCCTTCTTGGCCCATGCTTATAAAGCTTTTAATTGAGTCTGAGTTTGTTCTCAAGCTTTTGATTGGCCAGATTTGAGCCAGAGGCTCAAATCTGACCAATCAAAAATTTGAGAACGAACTCAGACTCAGACTCAACGAAAAAGTTTTATAAGCATGGAACCTGATCTGGGTCAATTTTATTGCAAAGACGTTGTTTAGCAATAGGGTCAGTTAAGAATACCAGACTTAAATTTGGGACAGAAATTTGAATGACAAACAGAGTAGATCATGTAGGAGCTGCATGTCCAGGATCTGCAGTGTTTGCCTGTGAAAGTAAGTTGAACTTCGATATTTCGAACTCGGATAACTCGAACTTCGATATAACTCGACCAAAAAGTCCAGTCCTTTAAAAACTTATAATACAGATTTGCTCTAAAAACTATCGCTACAGATATTTAGAAACACACGTGAACAGCTTAATACAGGTCTAAAGTAATGCTGAAAGCTTGTACAGGAGCTTTCAGCATCACTAGCTGTGGTCTCGAGGAATTGCTCAGATTAGAAATCGGATGACTCGAACTACTGTTATCTCGAACTAAATTGCATGGTCCCTTGAAGTTCGAGTTATCGAAGTTCAACTGTACATGTATATCGATCTGATTCAACAGTTTCTGTTAATACCAAAAAGGCCTTTGTTCAAAATCAGTTCATAAATATTCATGATATCATTATTTCATACATGAATATTCGGCAGGTAAGGGGGCTGACAAACCAGTAAATTAAACATCACATCTAGAACTCCAGATAAGGCGCGTAATTTCTCCACCAAAGTCTATGTTGTGACCACTCTTTAGAATCGTCTCGAAGAGAAATGGCGATTTTAGTATCTGAGTATGCGCAGTCTGTTGCTCTGATTAACCCTTGCCCTCATATAAACGTGTTTTCACGCATCTGCAAACAGAGTAGACCCAGATCAGACGGCTCCTAGAGGAGCCGTCTGATCAGGGTCTGCTCTGTTTGCTAATAGAATTTGAAAGGTCTGTTTCTTTGCTGTCCAAAATGTCTACAATGTTCCACCTTCCATATTTCTTTACAACTACTAGTAGTTTGTCCATGAATATTGAGTAGGTATTGAAATTTGGCCTAAATACAGAACAGGGAAAGGGTTAAATTATTATCAATGGAGGGTTTTATGTGGTTCTGTAGCTGACAATCTGTTGTTTTCCCTTTGTGATTTTCAGTGTTGCGATGACTATACATATCCGAATGGAAATGAACTGCTTCTGCAATCAATCAATCAATCTACAACCACGACGGCGGCGCCGGTGACAACCATGAAACCGAAATATGTGTATGATTACGGAGAGGGATTTGACTTTGACTACAATAACGAGAACGAAGAGGAGCTGTGCCAAAACTTATGCTCTAACAATGACACAATTACAAACGACACTATCACAACAGCTGATCCATTTACGATTTCTACCGATGCAGCAAACTCTTCTGATGAAGACGATTGATCAAGATCACTGGGAAATACATGTACTTCTATATTCAATGAGAATTGATACAGTGACTTACAAATAAAAAAAACCGCTACACGTTGTAGATTCCATAGAAACTCATTTTCATGTTTGATCATGGTAGGCAAAAGCAGCTCAATGGCGTGAACTTTAAAGAACTCCCGCAAAGTCATTTGCCTGTGTTAACCCATTACCTCATAGGCTATTTTCAGATACACTCTCTTTGAATAAATCTACCGAAAAGGAGCATTAACTAGAGGAAAGTGTTTTTTTTTAGAATTTTGTAGTTTGGGACCATTGTGATAAATAGAGCATTTGCTCCTATAGGAGCAAATGCTCTATTTATCACAATGGTT
The DNA here is from genome assembly GCA_963576725.1 of Azorinus chamasolen. Lineage (NCBI taxonomy): Eukaryota > Metazoa > Mollusca > Bivalvia > Cardiida > Solecurtidae > Azorinus > Azorinus chamasolen. Next base: position 50,254,231 of record OY755244.1, read on the forward strand.
TCACAAAGTGACTTTTACAGAGTCGCCAAAAGTCGTCGATATGAGGGAATGGGTTAACCCTTTCCTCCGAAATGACGATTTTAGTATTTGGGTACGCACCTTCATCCGTAGCTCTGTTACGCTGACATGTGAACACAGGAAATTAATTGTTGTTCAAGGCAGAAACAAGAATCAGATCTATATAATTCCATAAGCAAACAGTATAGACCCTTGTCAGAATATTCATATTAGAAATAATGACGTCATAAATATTAATTAGATTATTTTTATAATGACATATGAACCAAGGATATTTTGACTCAGGCAGAAACTGTAGAATCATATATATATTATAGAATAAGCAAACAGAGCAGACCCTAATCAGACGGCTCCTATATGAGCCGTCTGAGCTGGGTCTACTTTGTTTGCAAAGGCGTAGAAAGGCGTATTTATGGGGTAAAGGGTTAACCCCTTACCCCATAGGCTATTTTAGATACAACTTCTTTGAATTTGAATCTACCAAAAAGGAGCATTAACTAGAGAAAATGAAAATTTAGAATATTGTAGTTTGAAACCATTGTGATAAATAGAGCATTTGCTCCTATATGAGCAAATGCTCTATTCTTCAGAATGGTTTCACAAAGTGACTTTTACAGAGTCGTCAATATGAAGGAATGGGTTAAACAGATTATTCTGTAATCGTAGAACCTCTCTATAGCACACCCAGGACTTTATTGAACACGGGCCCTCTGAAAACAGGCGGTCCCTTGACCCATTCCCTCATAGGCTATTTTTAGACCCAACCTGTTTGAATAAATCTACCGAAAAGGCACGTATTTACTAGAGAAAAAGATATTCAAAGTTTTGAATATGTTTCTATTGAAAACTGACCACCCCTTGGGCGGGCTAATTTTGACCCCAGGGGTATAATTTATATAACTTTTGTAGAAGACCTGAACATGATGCTATGTGTCAAATATGAAAGCGGAGAACCTTTCAGTTTCAGAGAAGATTTTCAAAGTTTTCACTATGTTTCTATTGAAAACTGGACACCCCTGGGGCGGGCCAATTTTGAACCCAGTGACATAATTATATAACTTTTGTAGAGGACCTATAGGTGATGCTATTATATGTGCCAACGATGAAAGTTGAGAACCCTGTAGATTCAGAGATTTTTAAAGGTTCAAATTGTTGACGACAAACGACGAACGACAGACGCATACGGACATCAGGCATTCACAAAAGCTCACTACTGGTGAGCTCAATCTAAAATGAGTGTGTTATTTGTCAAGCACAATTTCTACTCTACTGATCAGGCTACGGGAGAACATCAATACACTCACACTGGCTAGTCTCATGGCACTGGCTTCATCTCTGATTAAGGGGGAACCTTTAAACTAGTTTCTGATGTGAAAAAGTCTATATACACAGGACAGGGCCAATCTTAACCTCAAATCTATGATATTAACAATACTCATAAAGGTATAAAAGTAAATCTATAGAACAAATATCTAAGCTCTGGGACATGTAGCTTTTGTTAAGAAGGTTTTTAAAGTTTCCCCTATGCATAACTAGTGATCCCAGCAGTCTACTACAGAAAACTGAACAACAGTCTGCTACATAAAACTGGCTACCCCTGGGGCGGGGCCAATTTTGACTCCTGGGGCATAATTTATATAACTTTTGTAGAGAACATGATGCTATGTGCCAAATATAAAAGCTGAGAACATTCCAGTTTCAGAGGAGAAGATTTTCAAAGTTTTCACTATATGTTTCTATTGAAAACTTGACGCGCCTGGGGCGTGGCCAATTTTGACTCCAGGGGCATAATTTATATAACTTCTGTAGAGGACCTATATAGGTGATATGTGCCAAAGATGAAAGCTGAGAACCCTGTAGATTCAGAGAAGATTTTAAAAGGTTCAAATTGTTGACGAAGGACGACGAACGACGGATGACATCAGGCGATCACAAAAGCTCACTGGCGAGCCAATAAAAATACATCTAATAGAAATTACATGTATGTAATTTTTTCTAACATGAAAAATCATCAGGCAGGGTTAACGGTGCTGGAATAGATTTTGAGACTTAGAGCATTTGGAGACAAAGAACAATGATTCCCCTGACATGTTTCAAGTTAACTTTATTTACTCAGTTTGGTATGTTAAATCAATCATGATACTAATGATATAGTAGATATGAAAATAAACATATTTAAATCAAAATTGCCCATCTTAACCCTTTCATCACTGCACTTTCAAGTGGACCATTCCAAAATTGAAACGGGCCAAGCTTACTGTCAATATTCAGGTATTTTAAAAGAAAAGTGTAACAAGACAAACAGTGCAGATTCTGATAAGAGAGCTCCAATAGGAGCCCTCTCAACTGGGTCTACACTATTTGCAAAGGATATTAGCAAATTGTTTCCCACATTGAAATGGTTAAGCACGTGTTAGGCAAATTGCAAACAAACAAAGGCACAATTCAAACAAAAATATAATCTGTTTGGCATTCAGTTAATATTTTGTAGAAAATATAACAGCTTGTACTGTTAATTCTTTCCTTCATACAAATGCCTCTACAAACAGAAAAGACCCAGGTCAGACGGCTCCTGTAGGAGCCATCTGATCAGGGTCTGCTTTGTTTGCTTATGGGTAATAGATTTGACTATAGTTTCTACCAAAACATCCAGTGTACATATGCGATTATAAACAAGAGGGCCAAGATAGCCCTTAAATGCTCACATGATTATCAAAAATTTAAGACTTTAGCTAGGTAGCCCCAGGATGGGGTCAATATTTGAAAAATGTTAATAGTGGATCATGGGCAGTAGTTCAGACAATCATTCTAAGTTCCATGAAGATTTGGCTAAAAATGTGACCTCTAGAGGGCCACAAGGTTTTCCTACTATTAGACCCAATGACCTAGTATTTGACCCCGCGTGACCAATGTTCGAACTTGTCCGAGATTTTATCAAGACAGTCATTCTGACCAATGAAGATTTGGCTAAAAATGTGACTTATAGAGTGATTTTTCCAGTGGTCTACTTTTTTATTCCACCCCATCCATGATCAAACTCGACCTTGCTATCACCAAGACGAACATTCTGAGCAAGTTTGAGGAATATTGGGCTAAAAATGTGACCCCTGGATATGACCCAGTGACCTACTTTTTGACCCCACGTAACCCACTTTCAAACTCGTCCAAGATTTTATCAGGACAATCATTTTGAAAATGTGACCTCGAGAGACTGTTCACAATGTTTCCTAATATTCGACCTAGTGTTTAACAAAAGGTGACTAATTTTCAAACTTGTTGAGATAATTTTTATTATCAATACAATAATTCCTACCAATGAAGATTGGGCTGAAAATGTGACCCATTTTGAGTGTTCACAAGGTTTATCTGTTTAGTGACCTACTATTTAATCAAGTGACCTATATTTTTTTTACCCACGTGACCCACTTTCAAACTCGTCCGAGATTAAAACAAGAGAGCCAGAATGGCCCTAGCATCGCTCACCAGACAATCAGAGGAGAAGATTTCCGAAGTTTTCACTATATGTTTCTATAGACAAGAGGACCATCGACAGTGTTAATTTTTCTGCAGACATTTCTGACAGACACTCAGTGTTGACCCATATTACTGCTGAGCATGACTTGACTGAAATTAGTGCACTGTTTGGATTCTGATCTGATGCATATGTAACTTCATATGTGGTTTGTACAAGAGAGTTAATTGTAGGATTGATATGTATTAACTAGAGATATAAGAAACTGGCGGCTTTCTCCGATTTTTGATCCCAGATTCAAGCCAGACTCCATTAGCTAACATTTAGCCCTAGTTATATACAAATTACATGTAATGAACCAGGAAAACTCATCCATAGTAATGACCTGCAATTACTGCTAGTCAATATGCTTATGGCTGGTCGCTTCCTTTTCAAAGGCCCTGTACCCTTAGCCTGCTGCTAATCCCCATATTTACAAGACAATATTACACCAGCTTTTGGCACTGGCACCTCATCAGGGTCCAAACTGTTTTTCACTCTGACATATGGTTTTGAAAAGATAAAGAAGAAAACAATTTTTGGAGCAGACAACATTATTTGCAGACATTAATTGCTGAGAGTGCACGGAGTTTGGAGTACATTGTGCTGAACAGCAAATGACCTGCAAAATGTTAACAACACATCAAACACAAGAGTTCATAGGCAATTTCAGTGAGCACGCCAGGCATTGAAGTCTCCCAAAGCCCACCCCAGATGCATGTTCAATGCTACTACAGATAGGCGTGGCGATGGTTGGGCTTCTTCCCACCTCCCCATACCCAAACCAATTTAAAACATCGTGTTCGGAGGAACACATGTATCACCTGCTCACAGCTGACACAAAAACTTATTGTTAATATGAACAAGATGTGTTTGTGAAACACTATGCTCCCTCGATATGATATTTGACCCTGAAGGATGACCTTAATCTTGACATGTCACCCCTTAAACTGTGCAACTCCATGAGGTACACATGCATACCAAATATCAAGTCTGTATCTCTACTGGTTCAAAAGTTATGGCCAATGTTAAAGTCAGTGATTTGACCCATATATTTGACCTCTGACCTTGAAGGATGACCTTGACATGTTACCCCTTAAACTGTGCGGCTTCATGAGATACACATGCATATCAGTATCAAGGCTGTATATCTACTGGTTCAAACGTTATGGCTAATGTTAATGTTGGTGACATTTGACCTTGACATGTCACCCCTCAAACTGTGCAGCCAAATGAGAAACACATGTATACCAACTATCAAGTCTGTATCTCTACTGGTTCAAAAGTTATGGCCAATGTTAAAGTAGGTGACCTTTGACCCTGAAAGATGACCTTGACCTGTCACCCCCAAATTGTGCAGCTTCATGAGATACACATTCATACCAAATGTCAAGTCTGTATCTCTACTGGATCAAAAGTTATGGCCAATGTTAAAGTTGGTGACCTTTGACCCTGAAATATGACCTGGACATGTCACCCCCAAACTGTGCAGCTTCATGAGATACACATGCATACCAAATGTCAAGTCTATCTACAGGTTCAAAAGTTATGGCCAATTTGAAGTTGGTGACTTTTGACCCTGAAAGATGACCTTTACATTGACATGTTGCCTCTCAAAATGTGCAGCTTCATAAAAAACACATGCATACCAAATATCAAGACTCTATCTCTATTGGTTCAAAAGTTATGGCCACTTTGAAGTTGCTGACCTTTGACCTTGACATGTCACACGTCAAACTGTGCAGCTTCATGAGATACACAAGCATGCTACATATCAAATCTCTATCTCTACTGGTCCAAAAGTTATGGCCAATGTTAAAGTCGGTGATTTGACCCATATGTTTGATCTCTGATCTTAAAGAATGGCCTTGACCTTGACATGTCACCCCTCAAAATGTGCGGCTTTATGAGATACACATGCATGCCAAATAACAAGTCTCTATCTCTACTGGTCCAAAATTTATGGCCAATGTTAAAGTCAGTGATTTGACCCATATATTTTATCTCTGACCTTGAAGGATGACCTTGACATGTCACCCCTCAAAATGTGCGGCTTTATGTTATACATATGTATGCCAAATATCAAGTCACTAGCTGTACTGGCTCAACAGTTTTGACCAATGTTAAAGTTACAGACAAAGAAACAGACAATTTGACCTTTGACCCTGAAGGATGACCTTGACCATGACATGTCACCCCTCAAAATATGCAGCTTCATGAGATAAACAAGCATGCCAGAATCAAGTCTTCATCTCTACTGGTCCAAAAGTTATGGCTAATGTTAAAATCAGTGATTTGACCCATATATTTGACCTCTGACCTTGACATGTCACCCCTCAAAATGTGCGGCTTTATGAGATACATAAGCATGCCAAATATCAAGTCTATCTGTAATGGCTTCAAAGTTATGACCAATGTTAAAGTTGCGTTAAAGTTACGGACAAAGAAACAGAGAATTTGACCTTTGACCCTGAAGAATGACCTTGACATGTCACCCCTCAAAATGTGCAGCTTCATGAGATACACATGCATGCCAAATATCAAGTCTTCATCTCTACTGGTCCAAAAGATATGGCTAATGTTAAAGTTGGTGATTTGACCCATATATTTGACCTCTGACCTTGACATGTCACCCCTAAAAATGTGCGGCTTTATGAGATACATATGCATGCCAAATATCAAGTCTCTATCTGTACTGGCTCAAAAGTTATGACCAATGTTAAAGTTGCGTTAAAGTTACGGACAAAGAAACAGACAATTTGACCTTTGACCCTGAAGAATGACCTTGACATGTCACCCATCAAAATGTGCAGCTTCATGAGATACACAAGCATGCCAAATATCAAGTCTCTATCTCTACTGGTCCAAAAGTTATGGCAAATGTTAAAGTCAGTGATTTGACCCATATATTTGATCTCTGACCTTGACCTTGTCACCCCTCAAAATGTGCGACTTTATGAGATACATATGCATGCCAAATATCAAGTCACTAGCTGTACTGGCTCAAAAGTTATGACCAATGTTAAAGTTACAGACAAACGGACAAACAGACAGGGCAAAAACAATATGCCCCCCCCCGATCAGATCTCGGGGGTGGGGGTGGGGGTGGGGGGGACCGACCGACTTTAACATTGGCCATAACTCAAAAAAAATATTGATGCTAGAGCTGTGGCCCTTGTGCATGACACTTCCTCTCATCATGCTTGTTCCATGTGTGAAATTTAAAAGCTCTATAACAATTAGTTTAGAAATGACAGCCAAAAAAAGAAAGTGTGACGGACAGACGACGGAAAAGTGATCCCTAAGTGACACACTGCCTCTAGGCAAAATTAATTTTAGGGTTACCTACCCTTGTGAAATCGGTTTCCCTTGTGATAGTAAATATGCATACCAAATATCTTTGATAGTTTCTGAGAAATGGACCTTAACAAAAAGGTTACCCAATGCCGACGCCGACCACAGGGTCATGACAATACCTCCACTTTTAGAAAAAGTGGAGCTAAAAATGTGCCAAACAATTGCAGTTCGAAGGCTTGGTGCAAAACTATTCTAACTATTCACTTTGTGAAGGAGTTAGAATAGTTTTGCACCAAGCCCTCGAGTTGCTCACTAAGCAAACTTACATATGTATATGTTACAGTAGAAATTGCGATTCCGGACAATCGTCGCAATCCCTCCTAGGACAAACTCCGATCCTCTTTTTAAATCATTCATAATTATGTGTTGTTTGTCATGTTTTGAATATAGACTTGTAGAAATAGTAGAATTGTGGATTTTCTTCGTAGAGTTAAAGTGTCATATATAACACTAATAATAAATTCTTCTAGTAGACTTGTACATTTTCCTAGAATAATTAAAGTGACATATCTAAAACTAATAATTTAAATTCTTCCAGTACAATTGTAAATTTTCATTATAGAATTACAGTTTGTCCTTGGACAGACTGATTGGAATCTGTACTAGCAGAATTGTTGATTGTCCTTACAATGCAATAGGATCAGAGTCTGTCCTAGGAGAGAATGTGATCGCAATCTGTCCTAGGAGAATCGACGATTGTCCTGAATCGCAATTTCTACTTTGACATATATTTACAAAACCCCTGCCATAACCCATTCCTTATTGAATATTCATGTAAGAAAGAGAAAAATCATGACTATCTATTACAGAGGTCCAGATAAGATGCATAAATTAAAACATTTTCAACAATTACTCCTTTATTTCTCTATCAGACCTATACTATGACCACTCCTTAGAATTGTCTAAAAGGCTCGCATATCTACAGATAAAGGTGCTTACCCAAACACTAAAATCATCATTTCTTCTCCACAACCTTTATCTATAACTCTGCTATTACCTAAATTAGTAATTGCATATGTACAAAGGAATGTTCGGTATTAGTAGAAACTGTAGTGAGATCTGTATTAATTAATTTCATAAGCAAACAGAGCAGACCCTGATCAGATGGATCCCACAAGAGCAATCTGATCTAGGTCTGCTCTATTAGCATAAACGAAAAAAGATGTTTGTATGAGGGAAAGGTTTAAAACCACACACACACACTGGATCACATTCTGTACAAAAACATACAAACGTTTATACCAATATAAAACATGACTTAAAATCAAAATCTTGGGGTTTTCTACACAATAAAATTCTAATCAACAAAACAAGTAAAAATATACACTAATATGCTCTACAGCATTTCAACCCTTTCCCTGTTGAATATTCATTAAGAAATAGTGACTTGGTGAGTATTTATTAGCTGAACTTTTATAACGTAAAATTGTTAAGGAATATTTTTGCTTTAATAAAAACTGTAAAATCAGATCTGCATCATGTCAAAATCCAATATAATAGACGCTAATCAGACGACTCCTACAAGAGTCTGGGTCTACTCTATTTGGGAAGGCGTGAAAAAGTATTTTTATGAGGAAAAGGGTTAAGAATGAAACAGAAAAAGCAGTTTAAAGCATAACCTCAAAGACAGAAAATTCTCTCACATTTTCAAAAGGAATTCACAAGTTCACCCTTTACTCCATGAATATTCATGTAAAAAATAATGACCGTATGAATATTCAATAATCATTTCTTATACAGACGCATGAACACAGGAAATTTTGATCACATCAGGGTCCATGCTTATAAAACTTTTAGTTGAGTCCGAGTTCGTTCTCAAGTTTTTGATTGGTCAAATCTGACCAATCAAAAGCTTGAGAACTCTAATCTGACCAATCAAAAGCTTGAGAACAAACTCAGACTCAACTAAAAAGCCTTGTAAGCATGGACCCAGAAACTAAAGTATCAGACCTATATAATGCCATAAGCAACATAGCAGACCCTGATCAGACCGCTCAGAGCCATCTGATCTGGATATGCTCTGTTTGCAAAGGCGTAATTATGGAGTAAAGGGTTCACTCTTTACATGATAAAGCATAGGAGTTTTCTGATCCGAGTCTGCTCTATTTGCTTATATAACATGAAGGCCATGATGGCTCTGTATTGCTAACCCGAGACACCAGATCATGTGCTCTATTGCTTACATAGGATGTTCAAAACAAAGCAAGAATTTCCTGCAAGGCAGACACGATTCTTTTAGGATTTCAAACAGTCCGAGTACTCTTCGCTAACAAATATTCAAACAGATTTTTAACTTTTGTCTAAGGCCATATAAGGCAAGTTCACAAACAGCCATTTTAGGGGACAAATAATAACTGCTTGAGCTATTCTGGTAGATGGTTGTTTATAGACAGTTCCTAAAACCTTACTGAAATCCAGCCAGTGATTTCAGTATGTGTATAGACATTCTGAATTTTCACAACTTTAATTTTTGTAATGATAGTAATATGTTTTCAGAAAATTATACCGAAACCATCCAGTGGTTTCCGAGGTTTTTTCTTTATAAAAAAGATTATTGACATACAGTAGAATCTGTCCTAAGCCGCCATTCATTAACTGAACATAGGTGTCTTAACCATTTCCCTGTTCTACGTTTATTCCAAATTTCAATACCTACTGAATATTCATGGGCAAAATAGTAGACATTTTAGAAAGCAAAGAAACAGAGCCATCAAATTCCATTAGCAAACAGAGCAGACCCTGATCAGACGGCTTCTCTAGGAGCCGTCTGATCTGGGTCTACTCTGTTTGCAAATGTGTGAAAGCACGTTTATTTCAGGGAAAGGGTTAAAAGCAGGTTGCTTAATCCAAGGGCAAAAGTGATGCAGAAAGCCCCTGCAGTGTACTGTGAGCTTTCTACATTAATTTTGACTAGCATTAGGCTACCACCTGACTTACAGACCCATAATTAGACATTTTTTATGGCCACTATGGTATACAGAAAGCAAGTCCCATCACTTCTCCTGATGATTGCTTGGATCCATTTACTCTGTGTCCCAAGATAAAAGCTGTTTGACAGTCTGTCAAATAGTTTCTCAAAAGCATAAACAAATCAGGAATGCGTAAACATTGCTCTACATGAGCCTTTTTATTTTAATTATGCTTAAATTATGCATGTCATATTAACTCTTGAGGAATATTCATGCAAGACTCTTCCCATTAGAAATATCTAATTTAATTCTTATGAAAATTATGAAAGGAAAGTTCATGGCAAACAGTAGATATTAAAATCAGATTTGTACAATATAAGCACACAGAGTAGACCTTGATCTGGCAGCTCCTAAAAGAGCTGTTTGGTCTTGGGGTATACTCTGCAAAGCCATTGCTATCAGGTTATCTGGGTTGACCCACTGCCTCCTACTGACGCTTTTTAAAAACATCACTTTTTGAAACCATTGTGATAAATAGAGCATTTGCTCCATAGGAGCAAATGCTCTATTTATCACAGTGGTTTCAAAACAACATTTTAAAGTTTTCCTTGTCTCTAGTAAATGCTCCCTTTGGTAGTTTTATTTAAAGAGGGTGGAAAAATAGTCTGGGAGGGAATCGATGGCTTGTGCAAAACTATTGTAACTCATTCACTTTGTGAAGGAGTTACAAGAGTTTTACACCAAACCCTCGGAATGTCTTGTACAGTAGAACATGTTCTAAGCAGCCATTCATTTATTGAACATGGGAGTCTTAAAAAAGCTGGTGCTTAATGCAGGGCAAAAGTGATACAGAAAGCCCCTGCTTTAAGCTACCACCTGTCTTGCAGACCCATTATTAGACCACTTTTTGATGACTGCTCCACTGTATCTTACAAATACGTGTGATATTACACAGACATCTTAATGCATAATTCAAAATATTTGTGTTGTCTTTCACTATTAACTTTATTATCTCTTTATATCATAGATATACCTTTGCAAACAGGGTAGACCCAGATCAGATGGCTCCTGTTAGAGCCATCTGGCTGGGTCTGCTGTTAGTTTATGGAATACAATAAAATCCCGCTAATGCTACCACCTAAAATAGGTATAATTCTGGGTGGTAGCTTAATGCAGGACAAAAGTAATACAGTAAGCTCCTAGGAGCTTTCTGCATTACTTTTGCCCTGCATTAAGCAACCACCTGCTTATAACGACACCCAATGTTTATTCAGTAAGTGGTCGCATTAGAGGGGTTCTACTGTAATATAAATCGGGATTCTACAGTTTCTGTCGTGGTCAATACTTCCCTTTGTTGACGCTTATTACAACAATTAGCCGAATTCATATTTATCCCTTTACCTCATATAGATGAGTTTCACACATTTGCAAACAGAGTAGATCAAGATCAAATGGCTCCTATAGTAGCCGTTTAATCAGGATCTGCTGTTTGCTAATGGAATTTGATAAATCTGTTTCTGTACTTTCTAAAATGGCTACAATGCCACCCCTTTCATATTTTGTCCATGAATATTCATAAGGTATCGAAATTTGGAAGATCTGTTGACAGATCTGCTTCTTTACTTTCTAAAATGGCTACAATGCTCCACCTTTCATATTCTGTTATAACTATTTTGTCAACGAGTATTCAATAGGTATCCAAATTTGAAATAAACACAGAACAGGGAGAGGGTTAAGACATCATTATTTCTAACATGAATTTTCTCCGAGTAAAGGGTGAACCAGTACATTTGCATTTTATTTTCACAAGTACCACAATAGACAATAACTACAGTAAAGCCCCTCTAAACCGGAACTTTAATAAATAACAAGTTTGGTCTTTTTAAGGTGGCTGCTTAAAGCTGGGTGAAAGTCATGCAGAAATATCCCAAAGGAGCTTTCTGCATGACTGTCATTCTGAATTAACCCATTCCTTTGACTTTTGACGACTGTAAAAAAACACTTTGTGAAACCATTCTGATAAATAGAGCATTTGCTCCTATAGGAGCAAATGCTCTATTTATCACAATGGTTTCAAACTACAAAATTATAAACTATTCCTTTTCTTTAGTTAATGCTCCTTTTCGGTAGATATAAATTCAGAGGTTGGGTCTAAAAATAGCCTATGACAGGGTTGCCACAAACCAGAGGAAACAAAATTCCGACATTTCCCCGACATAATTTCAAATTTCCCTGACACATTTAATCACGAAATTTGGTCTTTCTGTCATAATTTCTGTAGTACGTAATTGATTTTTTAAAATATATAACCTTCATTCTCATGTTTTCAAAATTCCCTGACAGTTGGCTATATTTTCAAATTTCCCCAACAGTTCTCAAAATTCCCTGACCTTGAAAAAAATTAATAAAATTTCCCCGACTTTTCCCTGACGAGTGGCAACCCTGTATGAGGCATTGGGTTAACCCTTTCCTCCATGAATAATCATGTAAACAATAATGACAATTATTATGAATATTAATTAGAACAATTTGTTACAATAGCACATTGACACTGGAATTTTTGACCATGGCAGAAACTGTAGAATCATATCTATATATTATATCATAAGCAAACAGAGCAGACCCTTTTCAGACATTTCCAATCTGGGTCTACTCTGTCTGCAAAGGCCTAGAAAGGCATGTTTATGGCGTAAACGGTCAAGCAGCCACCTGTCTGAAAGAACGACATGGAGACTAAGTTTAACATCCGATTTAGTGGGGTTTTACTGTATTTCGCCTCTATCATAGAAGACGGGCCCCAATTACATTGCACATACAGTAGATCAGGACATAATATTATACTGAAATGCTAGAAGCATGTCCATAGGACACATTTGCTCTCATCTACCATAGCACCCCTCTCTTTTACTTTGAAAGGGGGGGGGGGGGGGGTGGGGGGGGTGCGCGCGCTTACAATTAATAAAACAACTAAAATCCTATATAATAACCATTAAATAAATAGGGAAATATAAGTTTTTCAAAAGACATATGTTAGCTTAATGCAGATTGAAAGCAATGCTTTCATTCTGCATTAAGCAGCCACCTATGTACAAAATACAAGTTTTTAGAGATAATACAGTACGGTATGTATGACCTTAAGTTAAAGTATGGAATATGTCAACGGCTATAACTCAAGTGTGTATCATAATCTTACACAACCAGGTGCCCAATCATCAGATATCTTAAAAAGTAACTTCAATAAAATATTTTTTACACAAAAGATAGTTCCAATGAACGTGACAGAAAGGCAGGCTGACAGACGACAGAACTTATTCCAAAGTGTCAGCATCACCCTGCTAAAGCAGGTGACAAAAAAAATATAGATGACGAACAGACTTAACCGATGTATGAGGTTAAACCTTAGTACTCGTACTGGCAGAAGCATTAACTCCTCCAATGTCTTCTTTCATTCAAGCCTCTTACCAATTACAGTTGAAAGTACAAGGGAAGCTGTCTAATTGGACACAGGAATCTTAAAACACAGGTGGTTGCTTAATACAGGTCATAAGTAATACAAAAAGCTCCTGTATGAGCATTTTGCATTATAGCTTTTGACCTGTATTAACCCTTCCCTTGCTGAATTTTAAAATATGTTTCTCCTTCTTTACCCATGCCCAGCAGTATAATTACATATATCTTCACTGTGTACAAGTATTGTGCTGTGCAATCACTGCTGTGGAGTGCACTGGTTGCACAATCAACTTGTAAATAGTGAAAACCTGGATGAGACAGCTCCTGTAGGAGCTGCCTCATCCAGGTTTTCATTATTTACAGGTAGGTATATTCACTTAAATAGCAAGCAAAGGGTTAAGCTACCTTACAGACGCATTAGACCTCATTTTGATGGATGCTTAAGATAGGTTCTACTGTAAGAACTGGAATAGTCCATTATTGTTTGACCATAGAGTCCATTTAGTATGAAAGGGTAAAATTCTCAAGAGGATACAGAGTTACAAACAGTGCAGACCTTGATCAGAGGGCTCCTCTATGATCACTCTGATCGGGTCTTCTCTGCCAGTACACATGTGCCCCCGCATTCAAAGGGTCAAGGCAGTCATATCTGCTTTAAAGATGGCTGGTAAAGAACTCTTTTAAAGAACAGATAATCAGTCCATGTTTGGATCTTGGCTTTGGGTCAGCATTTGGTTCATAATCTGAAATGATATGAATTTGATTTCAATTTCAAAGGTTGTTTAACCCTTTCCTCCATAAACACGTCTTTCTACGCCTCTGTAATAACCTCTTCTTGAAACCATTGTGATAAATAAAGCATTTGCTCCTATAGGAGCAAATGCTCAATTTATCACAATGGTTTCAAACTACAAAATTCTAAAATTTTACTTTTCTCTAGTAAATGCTCCTTTTGGGTAGATTTATTCAAAGAGGTTGGGTCTAAAAATAGCCTATGGAGGAAAGGGTTAAACATACAGAAGAAACTATATTATAATGTGATCACGTAACTTCATGCAAGAAATAGTGACATCACTAACACTAATCATTTTATAGTAGCCCATGAACATATGAATTACTTTAGCCCTTGCCTCGTTTAGTATTCATGTAGAAACATCAGCACCATGAATATTTATTACATGTAGTTGGAATTTTTATAATGTAAACACTTAAAGTGAATATTTTTGCTTTGACAAAATGAAGAATCGGATCAATATCATGTCAAAACCAACCAGTGACTATAGGAACTGTCTGATCTGGGTCTACTCTGTTTGCAAGTGCATTAAAAGGTGTTTATATACAGTATTTCAATCACATCACGAGCTCCAGCTAATTACAGGTGGGGGAATACCCAAGAGGTTTTTCTATGCACCAAACAAATTGCATTGTTCTGTGTTCAGAGGAATACCCAGGTAGAACCATCGAACCACCACAAGCCAGCTCAAAGGCTTCTTCAAATCAATATTCCAAATGCCCGGATCGGGATATGAACCACGGTGGTGAGAGGCTAAGCGACTGTCAATTGAAGACCATAACCACTGAGTCACAAAGGCACTTAATCCTTTCCTCCATAGGTTTTTTTTAGACCCAACCTCTTTGAGCGAATCTACCCCAAAGCAGCATTTACTAGAGGAAAGTAAAAAATTTAGAATTTTGAAACCATTGTGATAAATAGAGCATTTGCTCCTATAGGAGCAAATGCTCTATTTATCACAATGGTTTCAAGCACAGGCAAAGATACGCGTATATATGGAGGAAAGGGTTAATTACAATGTACAGTGTGGATCCTTTCATACATACTGTTTACATTCTATCACAATCTTATTTCTGGCTGTTCAACAAGCTAACACCTCTTTACAATCGCAATCTGATGGAAGTCTATTTCCAGAAGTTAAACTACACCGAGTGGCTAATGTAGACGGGCTTAACACTTTACTCCATAAATACACCTTTGCAAACAGAGTAGACCCAGTTCAGAAGCTCTTATAGAAGCGGTCTCATTACGATCTGCTGTTTGCTTTAGAATTAAATAGGTCTAATTCTACAGTTTCTGCCATGGCCAAAACCTCTTCTGCTCATAATATATATCAGTATAAAAATTGATATATCAGTATAAAAATAGATCTAATTAATATTCATGATGCCAATATTTTTTATCTAAACAGAAGTCCAGATAAGATGCAAAATTTAAACATTTACATTATTTCTCCACCAAACTCTATACTGTGACAACTCCTTAAAATCGTCTCTTAGAGGCAATTCTCAAGCGTGGTTACAGTATAGGACTTGGTGGAGAAATAACAACTTTAGTATTTGGGTAAGCAGCTTTATCTGTAGCAGCTCTCTGACATAAATATTGATGGAGTAACGAGTTAACTGTAATTTCAAAAGAGTCACCATAGTTACCATCTATCACATAATCCACTCTGGTGCCAGGATCTGGAGTCAGGTTATCATGACTGATTGATTCCAGATCATTCCCCTGCTGGACTTCCAAAAGGTCATGAAATAGGGTGGATTGCACAGATGAATGTGATTCCCATAACCTGAAAAACAACCAATACAATGTCACAGGAAGGAAACACACATACATTGGAAACAAAATCAACTAGAGTTTTCACTGCATGTAATACATTTGAACTTCAATATCTCAAACTTCAAGGGACCATTCAAATTACAGAGAAACAAGTCATCCAAACAATTTCTCAAGTTCTTAGTGCAACACTAAAGTAATGCTGAAAGTTCCTGTAACAGCTTTCAGCATTACTTTCCACCTGCATTAACTAAAGTTGTCACATGTGTTTCCAGATGTGTACTGATACAATTTAGAACAATTCTGTATTGTTAAGTTTTGAAGGACTGAACTTTTACTTGAAGTTATCCTGAAGTTTGAGTTTTACGAGTTCAAGATATCGAAGTTCAACTGTATTTCCAAACTTGTTTTAAGTATTTGACATTCTGAATATTTAAGGGACCATAACTGAGAAGAAAATTGTCTGACCAGAACATTGTAACAGTATGCACATAACCTCCTGATCATAGTAACTCCCAGGTGAATTAGGAATAAAATGGGGACAAAAATAGACTGGTTATTTTTTTTTTTATACATGTATAGTTCTGACTGGTTTTCAATGCTCTGAATGGACTATTCCATTGGGAAACGGGCACACTAAAATTACTAATTATAGCTCGGAAAATTTGACCTGAACCCTAACCCATACGCAGAATACATAATGAGAGAGATGGACTTTTCTTGCTGAAATTATGGGAGAGCGAAAATCTGTGCATATGTAAACCATACAGAAGCCCTCTCATCAGGGTCTGCACTGTTTGTAGAGGATGCTCTCTCATCACGGTCTGCACTATGTCACATTTCACTTAAAAGTCCCTGAATATTTATGGAAAGCTTGACGCGTTTGAATTTGATAAGGTTGAAGGTAATTTATAAGGGTACTTACATATGCCACAAGCGTGACATCTGGGATGGTGTGAGTACCAGTTTCCACCGACACCCGGAAGCCGAGTGATGCTTCAGGTTCTGCAGAAGATGCTCAAAGTCATCTGGAAACAGAAGGAAGACACTTAACCCTTCATCCGATAGTTTGTATGCCAGACTCCACATATTATATTAATTAACCCTTTCCTCCATGAATATGCCAATGCAAACAGAGTAGACCCAGATCAGACAACTCCTGTAGGAGCTGTTTGACCAGTGTCTGCTCTGTTTATGAATTAATATAGATAGGATTCTACAGTTTCTGTCATGGCCAAACATACCTGTGTTCATGTGCAGGGTCTTAACTTATTCTTTCATAAGCTATTATTAGACCCAACCTCTTTCTACCCAGTATGAGCATTTACAAGAGAATTGTGTAGTTTTGAAACCATTGTGATAAATAGAGCATTTGCTCCATAGGAGCAAATGCTCTATTTATCACAATGGTTTCAAAAAATGACTTTTACAGAGGCGTCAAAAGGCGTCAATAAGCGGGAAGCAATATAGGTTAATATGGGTTAAGCAAACAGAGCAGACCCAGATCATCTGCTTTGGGTCTTCACTGTTTGCAAAGGCGCAGAAAGGCAGATTTATGGAGTAGATGGTTAAGCATGAATTGATCACTTTGTGCTATGACTTAACTTTTACAATGTAAATAATAATGTAGAATTACTTCAATGTAAATTTTCAAAGGAATTGTTGGTCTTTGGTTGAAACAAAAACTGTAGGATCAGACCCTACAGGACAAACCAGACCCTGATCAGTCAGCTCATATAGGAGCTGCCTGATCGGATCTAAATGGTTTGCATAGGCATTTTTTTTTACATTCATTTTAATCCAATAAAATAAAACATATTTGTATCAAATGCTATGAATGAAGTTTGTGAGGACCTTTGCAGCTTGGATACTGTTTTAAACTTTTAATAAAACCACATTTGGAATCTTTGGGCGCCAATGTTGCCTGTTGGCACCATTGAAAACAGTGCAGTCCCAGGTCAGATACCGCCTTTTCAAGGCGGCATCTGATCTGGGCCTTCACGGTTTTCTGTATTATTTTAGCCCAAGCATACAGGCTTTTAAAAACAAATGTATTACTAATATACCTTTATTGTTTAGTTTAGAATTATATTTTATATGAAATTATTATTGCAGACGACACTTTTAATTAAATTTGGCCCCAAAAGAGTTAACACATAAGTTGTACAAATCGTTAGCATTATATAAGATGTATTAAATACCTGGTTTGAGTTTTTCCAACACTGATGACATGAGGAATATTTTCTTATCCACTGAAGAATCTGCAGTACTGTGTCTGTCTGCCATCTGCACTTCAACAACAGCATTTGCTCTTGGACCAATGTCTGTTCTACCAACATAGGACTTTAAATCAAGTGACGATGTCAATTTAGGTGTGACATCTGAATACTGGTTTCTTGAATTGTGCAGGCTCCAGTCAGTAGCACAAGGGTATAGGTAGTCACTATCATTTTGGTAAAGGTAGTCACTATCATTTCTGGTTTTATTGGCATTTGGCTGATTTCTGGTGATGCAAGCTGCTGAATCATTATCACTAGATGTATACCTCACATATTTCTTTGATGAACTTCTAGATCTTGACCTAGTCCTGAAACAAGGCCTAGATGAACTTCTAGATCTTGACCTAGTCCTGTAACAAGGTCTTGACGAACTTCTAGATCTTGACCTAGTCCTGTTACATGGTCTTGATGAACTTCTAGATCTTGACCTAGTCCTGTAATAAGGCCTAGATGTACTTCTAGATCTTGACCTAGTCCTGTAACAAGGTCTTGATGAACTTCTAGATCTTGACCTATGCTTGGAAAAAGGCTGTGATGAACATCTTGATCTTGACCTATCTCTTGAACAGAGCCTTGATGAACTTCTAGATCTTGACATATCCCTGTAATAAAGTCGCGATGAACTTCTAGATCTTGACCTATCCCTCGAACAGAGCCTTGAACTTCTAGATCTTGACTTATCCCTGTAATAAAGCCGCGAGGAACTTCTAGATCTTGACCTATGCTTGAAACTGGGCCGTGATGAACTTGTATATCTTGACCTATGCCTGTAATAAGGCCGTGACGTACTTCTAGATCTTGACCTATCCCCATAATAAGGCCGTGACGAACTTCCAGATCTTGATTTAACCCTGTAATAAGGCTGTGATGACCTACCTGTGGAACAAGAACTTGATGAACTTCTTGATCTTGACCGTTTTCTATGAAGTCTTGATGAATCTCTTGATCTTGACCTATACCTGTAACATGACCTAGATGAACTCCTAGATGTTGACCTGTATCTGTAGGACATTGTTGATCTGTTTGACCTTGACCTATATCTGTGATAAGGTCTCGGCGAGCTTCTAGATCTTGACCTACTTTTGTTGCTACCTCTTGAAACACTTTTAGAACTTGATCTACTCCATGAACATTTTGATTTTGATTTGTATCTGGTACCTTTCTTTGATGCAACTGTCCTTGGTCTGCTTTCAACACTTGATGAGCTACTTGCTCTGGAATTGTTGATAGAATTACATAGTTTTGATCTGTGCTTGCTTTCATTGTCTGGTGTACCATCAATTGCTGATTTACACTCTTCATTATCTGTAAAAACACTTGATGACACTGACCTAGGCCCTTTCATGTTTACTTCTTGAATTGAAGTATATGACTTTGATTCACTATAATCATCTAGTTTGGATGAATACCATGTTCTGCACAGAGGTTTTTCACAATGACAAGTCTGTTGATTGTCTGACTGTGACTGCAGACATGTATTATTCCAAAATGACTCGTATCTTGAGTTATGCTTGCTCATGTCAGATTCTATTGAAAGTCTTCTGTGTGAAGTTATATGATGTGGAAGTAATTCATACCTGTGTGGTGACTCACAATCTTCTGCACCAGAATATCGCTCATTGCTTGGTGCATTTATACTCCTAGACTGTAGATGTGGATCAGGGCTGGCATTTGCAGTACATGTACTTTGGAGCTCTTTCATTTTCACAATAGCCGAGTTGTCAATAAATGCATCAAACATTTTTGCCTCATCATCTGAGCCAGAAGAAATGCTACTTGAACTACAACTATGGCCAATGTTTTCATCCTTACTAGGGGTCCGCTCATCAGTCGTAGTATCAATATATGAGGTCTGTTCTAACCTTTCCAGGAATGATTTTTCTACTGTATCTAGCTCATCCTGGTCAATAGTGTCAGTAGTCAAAGTATCGGATGCATCAACAGTTGACCATTTGCAGTCCTGGAAAATCTGTTCAACAGATGAATCAAAACAGTTCTTTCCAATATCCTCCTCATTGTTTGAATCATCTTCTGCAAGTTTCTTGGATTCTTTATTGATTGTTCCCTTGAATGACACAACAGTAATAGCACTTCCTGCATGACTGTGATGAGACATAACAGAATCACATGAACTGGATCCTTCATTTTGATACAGTGAACCTATCAATGCTAAAGATCCCTTCAAATTGTTATCAATGTCCAAGGTACTATTGCAATTGTTCATTTCTGGTGCTGTTACTGGGGTAGCGTTGTCAGTATATTCAATGCTTGTATCAATCTGTTGGACATCACATGACTTGCTGTCATTTCTGTGTAACACATTGTGAACATTTTCTGACATGACTTTGGGTTTGTTCAGCGAAATTTTCGCATGATCAGAAGATGTGGTCATCTTCTCAATATTGCTATTTTCCATTTGGTCTGTAATGTTCAAGACATGTTGAGATTCAATGTCAGCAAATTCCCCAGAGTCTACATTTTGGTACTGTGAACATATCAATGCTAAAGATCCTTTGGAATTAATATGAATGCCAGACGTACTACTGCAGTTGTTTGTTTCTGGTTTTGATACACGAGTAGCAATGTCAGCAGATTCAGTGTTTGTATCAATATTTTGGGCATCACATGACCTGCTGTCATTTCCTAGTAACATATTGTGACCAGGGGTAGCAATGTCATTAGACTCAGCATTTGTATCTTCTTCAAAGGATGCCTTATGGCTAGCATACAACGAATTCATATCATTATTTTCATGTTCCCATTCTTGTTTGTAGTCTTTGCATTCATCGACATCATCACTGAGAGGTTTTGTTTTCTTCACCTTTTTGCCATTTCCAATAGAGGTTCTTGTTTTCACAACCATATGATATTCAGTCTCAGATTTTTCATAAACATGTTCTTTGCACTGGGTAATATTTTTCATTTCTTCAGATAATATTGAAACCACAGCATCTGTTGATGGTGCATCTATGATCTCTTCCTTTGCATCAGGCCGACACACATGACTGTCCTCTTGTGCCTCTAGCTCAGTAATTTCCTTGTAGAACTTTTCAATCTCTCCATCAAGTACAGTTTTAGGTTCCACATTGCTTTTCTCGACTTCTTTGCTTTCTGTACAACTTTCTGATTTGTTTAGCTTTTGATTCTCAGTTAACAATGGAGATTTTTGTTCAAGATTTTCCACTACATACTGATGACCATCAAAAGCTGTATTCATAACTCTATTGGAATGTGTTTCACAAATATCCTCTGAGAGTACTAATGGTCTATAAATCTCTGCCAAATGCTCTGAAATAATAGTCTTCTTCTGCAGTAAGCCAACATCTTCCTTCTGCATCACTTTCTTATCTGTAATTATTGTATTAGGCAAAGCACATGTATTTGTCTGGTCATTCCGACCAATCTGGCAAGATTGTATGCATGACTTCCCTTCCCTTTTTGGTTCAATATTTTGGTCATTGCATGGTGTGTTTGCACCTGGTTCTCTTACTGGAGTAGCAATGTCAGTAGATTCCGTATCAATATGTTGGCCCTCACATGTAGTGCTGTCATTTCTGAGTTCAAGTAGCACATTGTGGCCATTGCTTTGCATCATCCCTACACTAGAGACATTTCCAGGTATTAGCAGGCTTTCATTTTTTAACACAGGTTTAGATTTGTTGTGACAAATTTTCTCAGTTTGATTGGAAGAAGTGGCCATCTTCTCAAATTTGTCATCTTCTATTTGATCTGTAATTTTCATGACATGTTGAGATTCAATGTCAGATCCATCTTGTACCTCTAGCTCAGTAATTTCCCTATAGAACTTTTCAATCTCTCCATCAAGTACAGTTTTAGTTTCTGCACTACATTTATGGACTTCTTTGCTTTCTGTACAACTTTCTGATTTGTTTAGCTTTTGATTCTCAGATAACAATGGTAACTTTTGTTCAAGATTTTCCACTCTATTCTGATAGCCATCAAAACCTGTAATCATAACTCTATTGGAATGTGTTTCACAAGTAACCTCTGAGAGTACAAATGGTCTATAATTGTCTGCCGAATGCTCTGAAATAATAGTCTTCTTCTGCAGCAAGCCAACATCTTCCTGCTGAATCACTTTCTTACATGTAATTATTGTTTTAGGCAAATGACGAGTCTTTGTCTGGTCATTCCGACCAATCTGGCAAGATTGTATGCATGACTTCCCGTCCTTTTGTGGTTCAATATTTTGGTCATTGCATGGTGTGTTTGCACCTGGTTCTCTTACTGGAGTAGCAATGTCAGTAGATTCTGTATCCATATGTTGGCCCTCACATGTAGTGCTGTCATTTCTGAGTTCAAGTAGCACATTGTGTCCTTTGCTTTGCATCATCCCTACACTAGAGACATTTCCAGGTATTAGCAGGCTTTCATTTTTTAACACGGGTTCAGATTTATTGTGACCAATTTTCTCAGTTTGATCGGAAGAAGTGGCCATCTTCTCAAACTTGTCATCTTCTATTCGATCTGTAATGTTCATGACATGTTGAGATTCCTTGTCAGATCCATCTTCAGCAAATTCCAATGAGAATTCATTTTGATACTTTGAATTAACCACTGCTAAAGATATTTTGGAATTGATATGCATGCCAGACATACTATTGCAGTTGTTTGTTTCTGGTTTTGATACAGGAGTAGCAATGTCAACAGATTCTGTGTTTGTATCAATATTTTGGTCATCACTTGACCTGCTTTCATTTCTGAGTTTTAGTAACACATTGTGACCAGGGGAAGCAATGTCAGTAGATTCAGCGCTTGAATCTTCTTGGAAGGATGGCTTAAGTCTAGGACACAAGGAATTTACATCTTCATTGTCATGTTCCCATTCTTGTTGGAAGCCTGTGCATTCATCAAGATCATCACTGGAAGGTTTTGTTTTCTTCACGTTTTTGCCATTTTCAATATGAGCTATTGTTTTCACATCTATACAATATTCATTCTCAGACTTATCACACATTTGTTCTTTGCATTGGCTAACATTTACTATTTCTTCAGACAATATTGCAACCAAAGTGTTAGTTGATGGACTGTCCTCTTGTGCCTCTAACTCAGTAATTTCCTTATAGAACGTTTCAATCTCTGCATCAAATACAGTTTTGCTTTTCGCATTGTCTTTCTTCATCAGTTCTAATAATCCAATGGAATTTACATGAATGCCAGCGATATTAGTGCAGCTGTTTGTATCAGGCTCTATCATTGGACTAGTATTGTTAGTAGATTCAGTGCTTGTATCAATATGATGGTCATCACATGGAGTGCTGTCATTTCTGAGGTCAAGTAACACATTGTCATTATTGCTATGCATCATCCCTACACCAGAGGCATTTTCATCTGTTGACATGAATTCTGCTTTGTTGTGACACATTTTCTCATGATCGTCAGAAGCGGCAATCTTCTCAAACATGTCATCCTCAGTTTCATCTGTAATGTTCATGGAATGTCGAGATTCATTGTCAGATCTGTCTTTAGCAAATTGGTCTGAGTCTTCAGTTTGATCCTGTGAACATATAAATGCTAAAGATCCTTTGGAATTCATATGAATGTCAGAGCAGCCTGTATTCATAACTGGATTGGTGTGAGTTTCAGAAGTATCTTCTGATAGTGCTATTGGTCTGTAAATATCTGGTATAGTCTTGTTACAACTGCTTTGCAACATCCCTATACTAATGTCAATTCCAGATATCAGTTGATTTTCATTTGTTGACATAACGTGGGATTTGTTTTGACAAAGTTTCTCATCATGATCAGAAGTAGTTGGCAAAGTGGCCATCTTCTCAAACTTGCTACCCTCCAGCTGATCTGTAATGTCTGTGATATTTTGAGATTCATTTTCAGATCTTGCACTTTGAGCACAATCTGTGAAATCCTCAATTAAAATGGAAACAAGATTTTCTGTGGATTGTGCATCTTCAAGCTCTTCCTTTGCATCAGAATTACTGGCATGAATGTCTTCCAGTACATCTAGTTTGGTCATATCCCTATTGAAATCATTAATCTCTCTATCATGTACAGTATCAGTTTCCAAACTGCTTTTCTTGGTTTCTTTGCTTTCAGCAGTATCATCTGCTTTCTCTAGCTTTTGCTTATCAGTTAAAGCTGGTACTTCAAAGGTTTCATTGTTGGAGTTAGCAAATGTACAAGTGTTATTCTTGATCACATCTTCACTATCGCTAAATGAAACTGAAATGCACTTTGAATGCTCTCCTATACTACGAGGTCTATTAATCAAAGCTGGCCTGGTCTTTTGCAGTTGTGAATCCTGTTCATCATGTATTCTGTTTTGTGTAGTTTGGTCAATATGCTCACTTGATGACTGATCAAATAAGCTTTCACTGAGGTCTTGTTTAGATGGGACACTACCAGGTGAATTTCTTTGTAAGTGTGGGTATCTGAATGATGGCAAATAATGTGTCACCGGTGTCTCCAATCTTCTAGATCCATGAACAACATAGTTAAAGAATGAAGAAGTGTACCTGAAATTTTCAAGAGAATTTTGGCTCTGTGAATTGTTACCACTAACTTCAAATGAATTGCAAGGACCAGGTCCTCGTACAGAACTAAGAGGGTTAGGTGCACATGAACCAGGTCCCATGAAGGATGTTCCCTGTGGGCCAGGTCCCAGGGAGGATGTTACATGAGGGACAGATGTACAAGAACCAGGTCTCATGAAGGATGTTCCCTGTGGGCCAGGTCCCAGTGAGGATGTTCCATGAGGGTCAGGTCCCATGAAAGATGTTCTCTGAAGACCAGGTCCAAGAGAGGATGTTCTCTGAGGAACAGGTGCCAGTAAGGATGTTCTCTGAGGACAAGGTCCCTGAGAGTCAAATGTGTATGGAAAGGGTCCAAGTGAGGATGTTCTGTTCTGTAATGGATGCATTTGGTTGTTGGAACTATTGAGGTTAATACTGAGCCATGGAAAAGATGTTCGAAACCGTGCTTGAGCATTATACAAAATGCTTGATTGTACAAAACTATTAGCTGCGTTGGTTGGATGAAATTGATTATGCCATGGGTAAGTCCCTTCATTATTGACATTATAATGTGGATATGGGTTGAAATTGAATTGATTAGAGTAAGGTAACCTGAATGAGGTAGGCATATTTGGAACAGTATAATGAGCTGACTGATCTGAACCAGAAAATTGATTGGCTTGCATTTGGTGTGCAGTTGTTTGAGTACGATGTGAATCATTTGTCTGTACACCAGTTGCAGAGCTCTGTAAAAACCAGGACTGGCTCCTCCCATCACTCTCTGGCACACGGTCACTGTACTTTAAACCAATGCCCTTTTGAGAAGATGCTGCCTGCTGAATTTCTGATTCAATGTTGCTGTTTTTACAAATGCTGGGTTCATTACAAACATTCGGCTGATGAATAATGCCTGTTGAATTTTCTGAAGTATTTGTATGCAGAGTGTCTGTAATTGGGCTTCGGTTGACTATAGATGGTACACAATTTTCTTTACAATTATTTGCTTTAAATGTTTCTAAATGAGCTGGATTTTCTTTTGAAGTCAGTGACACAGACGGATATGTCTGATTTTCTGTACTCAGTTCTACACTGTGGGTACAGGAATATTCCTTTGTAGTTTGGTTTTCCTGTGAAAGTTTTTCTTTCCTACTTGCCATCTCATTTGTTGTATTGCCAGTGTCTGCATTATTTGGAGTAGAACCATGCTCGTTTTCTTCTTGTTCTGTCTGGGAGACCTTTCTCTTTTCTACATCTTCATTTTTGTGAGCTGCGAACTCAACCGATTCTTTTTCACAACAAACATTAGAAATATCAGCCGAGTCGATGTTTGATTTTAATTTCTTCTCAAACTCCCCCATTAAAAGACAATTATTATTTGATGGGGACTTTTTCTGAACATTTTCATCAACAGTCTTTTCTGTTTTACCACATTTGTTGACATGACCAGTTTCTTTTTCTTGACCATTTTCAATTTCAGGTTTCTTTGATTTTTCATTTTCAGCAATAGGTTGTTTTGTATCATCAACATCAGCATCGAAGTCCACATGACATTGGTTGTACTCTGAGCTTTTCTGCAATGTAAGTGAATGACTGGAGTCGTTTTCAATATTATCATCTTTTGATGTTCCAATTCGTTGTGACAATACCTCATGGTTTTCTTCCTTTTCAGAGACCTTCTCATCTGCATCTGAAATTTCCACGATGCTCCCATCGTTTAGCACTTCATCTACTAATTTGTCAAAGCCATTAGTGTTACCTGTAGCATCAATAGTCTCTGTCTCTGAAATTTCAATGCCTGATACGCTGCTGCTAATTGATATGATAGTGCAGTCAGCATCAACTTCACCAATGGCATCAAGAGTTATGTAGCATTCATTACTATCTGTAATGTCTTTTGTGTCATCTGCCATCAAATCAGTATTATCACATGCCTTAATTTGTTTATCATTAGCATCTTCCTGAACATGAGATGCATTGTCAAGGGCTGTGTCCTCATCATTCCAATCTAAACACTCATCGGACTCTGATGAAAAGATACATGTTTCCTTTACTGACTGTTTGACAGTAGCATTATCCATTTGTATTACCTTTGATTCAATACTTGAGAGGTCTGCTTTGGATTTTGAATAAGCGCATGTATCTTTGAAAGCTGCATTAGATTTACATTCTTCAACCTTTTTGTGAAGATTTTCTACAGAGCTGCTGCTTTCAGTAAGTACATCTGCTTCATCTTTCTGCACAGACAATGATGTGTTTTGACCATTTGATTCAAGAGCAATCCCTTCTCCCTCTGTGTATGTAATAGACTTGTTACTGTTTACTGAAACGCTCTCAGCATTCTCTTTTAAATCTGAATGAGAAGACTGATGCCTGAAATCATATTTGGTATCATTAAATCCTGAATCAGCATGTACATCAGTGGAACTTCCCCTATCCACTTTACTGACTGATTCAACACTGATGTCATTTTTGCCTATCTTCTCTTTTCCAGGATGTGGCAAATGGTCATCATTAGTTTCTTCAATTGCTAAGCCCATCTGCACTTCAGTTGCATCACTTTCCTGTATATTTCTGTGTTTTCTATATTTTGTATCATCTGTATAGTCCTTCCTCTTTTTATCATCTTTAAGGTCTTTTTCAACGTTTATGTCATCTTTTTTATCTTTTCTATATCTGTCCAGATATTTTTTATCTTTCTCTCCCTTTTTGTCATCTTTATGGTCTTTTCTCGTTTTTTTGTCGTGTTTAAGGTCTTTCTCACGTTTTTTGTCCTCTTTACGGTCTTTCTCATGTTTTTGGACATCTTTACGGTCTTTCCTTTGTTTTTTGTCATCTGTATGGTCTTTCCTTTGCTTTTTGTCATCTTTATGGTCTTTCTGATGTTTTTTGTCATCTGTATGGTCTTTCCTTTGCTTTTTGTCATCTTTATGGTCTTTCTGATGTTTTTTGTCATCTTTATGGTCTTTCCTTTGTGTTTTGTCATCTTTGTGATCTTTCTGATGTTTTTTGTCATCTTTATGGTCTTTCCTTTCTTTTTTGTCACCTTTATGGTCTTTCCTTTGTTTTGTGTCAACTGTAACAATTTTTTCACCTTTTTCATTATCTCTTTGTTCATTTCTTTTTTTCCTACTATCTTCCAGGCCTTTCTCAAAATGTTTATCACCTCTCTGATCATTACCCTCTTTCTTGTCAGGTTTAAGGTCTTTTCTATCTTTTTTGTTATCTTTCTTTTTTTCCCCATATTTGTTGTCATCTTTTTTATCTGTCTTGTATTTTTTATCATCTCTGTGGTCATTTTCTTGTTCACCTTTTGGATTTTTACCAAGTTTATTCTCATCTTTAGATAATTGAGCCTTTGACATGGATGTTACAGACTTTTCTCTGTGCATAGCTGATCCAGCAACTGACAGAGACTCAGAGTTATGCCGTTCAATTGCTTGTTCCGGCAGAAAATTGTCACTGTCAGTGAGATCAATGATTTCAATTCTGCTGGCTTTGTCAGAGTAAGCAAGCTCACAAGAAGCTTCATTTGTTTCATCAATAAGGGTTCCTGGAAAAGAAACCAACTACTTCAATTTTCACACATAAAACAAATGCTAAAAGCAACTCATACAAGTATTTTTAATGAAATGATTCATATTAATGATACAGTAAAACCTCTCTATAACGGCCATTAAATTGTGTTAATTAGTTGGTATTTAGGGCAGGTGGCTGCTTAAGGCAAGGTGAAGGTAAAACAGAACGCTCCTATAGGAGCGTTTTGTTTTACTTTTACCTTACTTTAAGCAGCCACCTGCCTTTAACACAAAATACTTGATGTAATTTAGTGGCCGTTATAGTGAGGGTTTACTGTATAATAACAGCAAACATATAGATGACAAAACACATCAAATAACTTCAACTAATACTTTCCTAAACCTGTTACCTGATCAATGTTCATGTATAATGACACAATGACTATTAATCATTTGAAATATTTATGACGTATGAACAAAACAATATTTGGCAGAGGCAGAAACCAAAGAACGAGATGTATATTGTCCCTTAAACAAACAGTGTAGTTCCTATAGGAGCCTTCTGATTAGGGTTAATTCTTTTAGCAAAGGTCTTTCATTTACAGTCCACAGAATGAATAAACAAGAGATGTTTGTAAAACATGTATACCCCCCCGACCCCCTGACCTTTGATCTAGTGACCTCAACTACAGAGGTCATCTAGCGGTCATGACTAATCACCACAGCAACTTTGAAGATCCTAAGCCAAACCACTGATCATTTATTGATCTGAAAACATTTCACAAGTTAAGGTCATGGTGACCTTGACCTTTGACCTAGTGACCTCAACAACTATAGGGGTCATCTAGTGGTCACGACCAACTACCACAGCAAGTTTGAAGGTCCCGAACCAAACCATTGAGCAGTTATTATATGGAAACCATTTCATTAGTTAAGGTCATGACCTTGACCTTTGAACTAGTGACCTCAAAATAAATAGGGGTCATCTAGTTGTCATGACCATTGACCAATCACCACAGCAAATTTGAAGATCCTAAAAGTACAAAAATGAGTCATGCAGGAAACACCACATACAGAACAAACACTCGCCCGAACAGCAACACAAGGAAACAGCAAATGTACATAGGTAGAAAAAACAACAAGAGACGCACAAAGACAAAACAAACATACAATAGGAGGAAGATGGAAGTACCGCCTTGGAACGGTCAGTGACAAAAGTCACCGGGGGTTTAAACCGGTTTATGGGCGCCCAACCTCACCCTTATTCCATCCCCATCCTAAAAGACAAACAGTGTAAATAAACGTATCCCCTCTCCGACTAATCTACAACAACCGCGACAGCAAATACAGTGGTAAAGTGCATGTATAACAAAAAAACATTTTATTGAAAATACTGTATCCACCTATCGCTATTGTACTCAATGATTGAGCTGCAAACAGAGTAACTGTAGAAAAGTAATAAAGGGTACAACAAAAATGAAATAGTACAGATATCCGACGTTCTCCTTCCATTTCTGGATTTAAGAGGTCGCCTTCATAGAGTACTAAACCTTTCTTGTCGGCGTACATGCAAAGAGGCCAGCGTGATTGCCAACTGTAAAAGGGTTCACAACCAAACATGCAGTATGTTGTAGTAATACAGGATCATATCCCTTTTTAATGAATTGTTTTATATATTTGATGAACAAAGTGAGAAAATGGGTATGTCCAATAATTTTACGAAGTTTGTAAATCACATCACCATAAAATTCCGGATGTGAAATACCGTGTCGCAAAAGTACCTTGAGATTACATTTGTACTTGCCAATAAGCGAGAGATTTCGATAGTAAAATTTAGAGAAAGTTTTTCTTAGTTTATGGTATCTATATCCTTGTTTAAGCAGTTTATCAGTTAAAATGAGATTTCGACTGTTAAAATCGTCAATAGATGAACAAGCTCTAGCAAAACGCATAAGTTGAGATATATAAACCCCGTAAGATGGAGCACGGGGAACATCCCCGTCAAGATGAGGAAAATTTACAATATTAAAATCAAAATCATCTCTTTTGTCATATATTTTAGAAGAAATCATTCCATTATTAATTTTAAGGTCTAGGTCAAGAAACGCTGCATAATTGTCGGACGGGTTAGCTTTATTCAATTTGAGTTCTTTAGGATAAATTGTAGGAATCAGAGCATCAAAGAAAGGGTTATCTAAGTTAAAAATATCATCCAAATATCGACAAGTTTCATTGAAGGCTTTTATAACATCTTCTTGTGTTTGAGGATTCAAACTCAACATGAAATCTCTCTCATAGCAGTACAAAAACAAATCTGCGACAAGTGGTGCACAATTCGTACCCATGGGAATACCAATTACCTGACGGTATATAGCATTCCCATAACGTACAAATATGTTATCCAAAAGAAAGGTTAGTGCTTCGCAAACTTCTGAGCAAGTCCAATTGGTGTAATATTTCATAAGCCAAACCCTTGAGCAGTTATTGATCGTAAACCATTTCACCAGTTAAGGTCATGGTGACCTTGACCTTTGACCTAGTGACCTCAAAAACAACAGGGCTCATCTAGTTGTCATGACCAACCACCTAAGCAAATTTGAAGATCCTAAGCCAAACCCTTGAGCAGTTATTGATCAGAAACCATTTTACCAGTTAAGGTCATGGTGACCTTGACCTTTGACCTAGTGACCTCAAAACCAATATGGGTCATCCGGTTGTCATGGCAAACTACCGCAGCAAGTTAGAAGATTCTAAGCCAAACCCTTGAGCAGTTATTGATCAGAAACCATTTTATCAGTTAAGGTCATGGTGACCTTGACCTTTGACCTAGTGACCTCAAAAACAATAGGGGTCATCCAGTGGTCATGGCCAACCATCACAGCAAGTTTGAAGATTCTAAGCCAAACCCTTGAGCAGTTATTGATCAGAAACCATTTTACCAGTTTAGGTCATGGTGACCTTGACCTTTGACCTAGTGACCTCAAAAACAACAGGGCTCATCTAATTGTCATGACCATCAACCTAAGCAAATTTGAAGATCCTAAGTCAAACCCTTGAGCAGTTATTGATCAGAAACCATTTTATCAGTAAAGGTCATGGTGACCTTGACCTTGGACCTAGTGACCTCAAAAACAATTAGGGTCATCCAGTGGTCATGGCCAACTACCACAGCAAGTTTGAAGATTCTAAGCTAAACCCTTGAGCAGTTATTGATCAGAAACCATTTAACCAGTTAAGGTCATGGTGACCTTGACCTTTGACCTAGTGACCTCAAAAACACTAGGGGTCATCTAGTGGTCATGACCAACCACCACAGCAAGTTTGAAGATCCAAAGCCAAACCCTTGAGCAGTTATTGATCGGAAACTATTTCAACATTTTAGGTCATGGTGACCTTGACCTTTGACCTAGTGACCTCAAAAACAATAGGGGTCATCTACTTGTCATGACCAACCACCACAGCAAGTTTGAAGTTTCTATGCCAAGTCGTTTATTAGTTATCATTCGGAAACCATCGATCTACCGACCGACCGACCGACCGACCGACCGACAGACCGACCGACCGACCGACCGACATGTGCAAAGCAATATACCCCCATTTTTTCAAAAGGGGGGTATAAATATGATGTTTTATTATATTTCAAACTATGAATTTCGAGGTAAGACTGAAATACTGTTAAAACGACGTAAAACCCGATAAAAACCAAAAACATTATTTTAGGTTAACAATAAGAATAATTATTATTGTAAAGATCTACATGTTTGTTTGTTTGTATTGGATTTTATGTCGCTTTAAGAGTATATCGCGACGTCCAGCTAATTAAAGGCTGAGGAAAACCAGAGATTTTTCCATGAACGCAACCAATTGTGTTGTTTTGTAAACAACACTGACATACTTCAAGCCAGCAGGAAGTTACATGCATTTCCCGATATAAAATAACAGGTACCTGTATGTTAATCTAAAGTAACCGATGATGATGATGATGTATGGTCATTGTTTTATTTCCATGTAAGATCATTGATAATAATAAACAAGAGAGCCCATGATGGCCCTGATAGCTCTCATGCGACTAACTTGTGCAACGGACTGGAAAGATTTATACAAATCAGATAGAGGTGAAAATCCAGTGGTTTAGGACATGTTTAATGAAGTTTTTTTCTTATCAAAATCTATTTTTAGATTGTGTGACCTACATATGCAATGGACGGGAACAATTTATATAACATAAGTACTATGAATGTTGATTGAAATCCATTCAGTGGTTTTAATGCAATTTAAAGGAATTGTTTCTTAAAATCTATTCTTAGCTCACGAGACCTACTTATGATTGACCGGATTGATGTTTATAACTTTTATGGGTCACCTGAAGATCATTTCTGTCAAATTTGGTCGAAAGTTTAGATGTCATTTAAAGGAATACATGTATCTATTTCTAGCTTGTGTGACCTACCTATGCAATTGACAGGAAAGATTTATATAACATTCATGGACAGTGACCTGAAGAACATTTCTGTGAAATTTGGTTGAAATCCTTTATCTGGTTCAGGAGGAGATGTCATTTAAAGAAATTATATACAAAAATATATTTTTAGCTCCTAAGACATACTTATGCAATGGACAGAAATGATTTATAAATTTTTTATTGAGGATCACCTGAAGATCATTCTTATGAATTTTTTGTTGAAATCCATTCTGACAGCTGTTTAGGAGATTACGTTTAAATAAATTATTAAATAAAATCTACTTTTAGCTACGGTGACCTACTTAAGCAATCAACCGGAATGATTTATGTAACTTTCATGGAGGTTGACCTGTCAAATTGGTTGAAATCCTTTATGTGGTTTTGGAGATGTCATTTAAAGAAATTATTAAATAAACAATTTTAAGCTCCTGTGACCTACTTATGCAATAGACCAGAACAATTTATACAACTTTCATGGAGGGTCACCTGAAGATCATTTCTATGCAATCCTTTTTGTGGTTTAGGAGATGCCATTCAAAGATATTGTTCTTTTAAAATCTATTTTTAGCTCCTGTGACCTACTTATACAATGGACCGGAATGATTTATATAACTTTCATGGAAAATCACCTGCAGATCATTCAGGTAAACTTTAGCGAAAAGCCAGTCATTGGTTATGGAGATGGTGTTTAAGACATTGTTGACGACACACAACGGATGACCGATACAGGGCAATCCCAATAGCTCACCTTGGCACTTTGTGCCAGGTGAGCTAAAAACAGAGATATCACAATTTCTTACATTTAACTTCTGTCTAAAATTAAGACAGGTCTATCTGCACTAAAGAGACTCAAATAAGTTCCACAGTTTTACAAATACAGTAAAACCTGTCCTAAGCGGCTATTCATTTATTGAACATAGGAGTCTTAACCCTTCGCTTGCTATTCGCGTCAATATACCTACCTGTAAATAGTGAAGACCCTGATGAGACAGCTCCTGCAGGAGCTGTCTCATCAGGGTCTGCACTATTTACAAGTTGATTGTGCAACATATGCACTCCAGAGCAGTGATTGCACAGTGATATACTTGTACAAAGTGAAGATATATGTAATTATACAACAGGGCATGGGTAAAGAAGGAGAAATGTATTTTAAAATTTAGCAAGCGAAGGGTTAAAAATCAGGTGGTTGCTTAACCCTTTCCTCCATAAATAAGCCTTTCTACGCTTCTGTAAAAGTCACTTCTTGATACCATTGTGTTAAATAGAGCATTTGCTCCATATGAGCAAATGTTCTATTTATCACAATGGTTTCAAAACCACACAATTCTGAAATGTTCCTTTTCTCTAGTTAATGCTCCTTTTCGGTAGATTAATTCAAAGAGGTTGGATCTAAAATAGCCTATGAAGGAATGGGTTAGTGTAGGCGAGTAAATGCAGCAAACTCTGACAGGAGATCCATAACTAGACCTCTTTTTGATAGACACTTAACCCTTTCCTCCATAAATACGCCTTTCTACGCCTCTGTAAAAGTCACTTTATGAAACCATTGTGATAAATAGAGCATTTGCTCCTATAGGATCATATGCTCTATTTATCACAATGGTTTAAAAACTACACAATTCTAAACTTTTCCTCTTCTCTAGTAAATGCTCCTTTGTGGTTGATTGATTCAAAGAGGTACAAGTGTCTAAAAATAGCCTAAGTGGGAAAGGGTTATAACAGGTTCTACTGTAACTTCATTTTTGTACAGAATTTGTTATGGCTGAATGAGTTTCAGGTTGTTTCATGACATATATCATTATACCTGAATATGTGGTTGTTTTCATTCCCCCAGGTATAACCAAGGATCTAGGCATGATGGGGTGACCTACAGGATCATCAGCCTGAAATTTTAAATAATTCTCTTTATAGATAAATACAGATCAAACAAAGAGTGGCAATACCAAGAAAAACAAATGCTCAACGTTGTTGGTTTTTTTTCAGTAAAGTTTTTCTATGTCAATAGTGACCATGGTCTCAGGAACCCCCTCCGCTCAGTTATTCTTACCACTGAATGTAATACAGTGCAGACTCTGATCAGAGGGTTCCCCTTAGAGCTCACTTTCCTGCATTAAAAGGGTTAAGGAAATCCAGGTAACATCTCTCAGTTTTGTAGCTCTCTCTGTAGTGCTTCTAATTCAGTCAGACAGGGTTTATGGAAAGATTATGTATTGCTTCTCTAATCTATAACACTGGTTGTTAACCCGTAACTCCATAATTACGCTTTTCTATGCCTTAGCAGAGTAGACCCAGATCAGATAGTTCCTGTAGGAGCCCGTCTGATCAGAGTCAGCTCTGTTTGCTTAACCCTTTCAATGTTCAGTATTAGTTCAGGATTCCAATACCTACTGAATATTCATGGACAAAATTGTTATAATATAAAATTGACAGCGTTTTTTTCCAAACATTTCAGAAACTAAAGTAATAGATCTATCTTTAAATATTCCATAAGCAAACAGAGCAGACTCATCTGGGTCTTCTCTGTTTGCCAATGCGGGATAAAAACGTTAACCTCTTTACAAAGGCATTACTAACCCCGTAATCAATGAATATTTGTGCAAGGAATAATGACATCATGAATATTAATTAGATTAATTGTTATAACAACACAGACAGAATTTTTTACCATGGCAGAAGCTGTATCATAAGCAAACAGAGCAGACCCTGGTCAGACGACCCCTATAGAAGCCGTCTGATCTGGGTCTACTGTTTGTAAAGGTGTAGGAAGGCATATTTATGGAGTAAAGGGTTAAAAGGCACCTCTTACCAGGTACCATGTAAGTGTTTTTTTTCTGCGGGGATAACATTTCTAGTCGCAATTGCAAACCGCAGAAATATTTTCCGAAGAATAAAACGCTCGTAAATATTAAGCACGGAGATGAAAAAAAAATCGTCCAACGGTCGAATAGCAACAAACATTCCGATCTATAATGGGTAAATACACTTTTGGGGCAGTTAAATTCAGGGGTGAGAATGGCCGTTGGTGAAAAAAGAGGAAAATTGGCAGGGGTCAAAGGGGCCACCTAGGCCCCTTGCGGGACATGGGCAGCGCCCATGTGGGGGGCTCAGGGGGGCAAAGCCCCCCGAAGCAAAATGAAATATAGCTTTCCTGAGCACTTCAGGAGCCTTCTCCTGCATTTTCACTTGGGTCTGTCATTCATGTGGTTTTTTTACAATTATACTTGAGTTGCATGTCATACACGATGAGCTGTGTTTCAAACAAACCAGTTGTAGAACTTGTCCATACAATTTACATTCAGTTTATTATTGGATCCATTCAACATTGCCAGATTAATTTCTTGTCAAACACAAGCAATTAAAACTCACATGTTTTAAAAATGAAATCAAATGGAACTCTGTGATCACAGATAAAGATACAAAATTTGATTTAAGTTGGCATGGTATTGTAACAGTTAACTTTCTAGACAAAATTCACCAAAGTTCACATTACAGTCACAATTTCTAGTCAAAGTTTACATTCAAACTCTGATTCTGATTACTTTTATATGTCAATTAATCATCTTCTAATTCATTAAACTGGTTTATTAAAAACAAAATATAACTTCTGAATCGATACATATTGACCAGTTCCTTTAACATTACCTATGAATAGCAATTGACAGAGACAACTTTCGGGTGAATACTTGACATTACAGGTTTTTACCTGTGACTGGAAATCCGCTGTTTTAAAAACTGGACATGTTTAATGCTTTTTAGAAGGTTCTTATATGCTACGCAGTCGCGTTTTTCGTAATTCATTTGTTTGGAACAAAGTTTACACAAGGTTCCCTCGTCCGAAGTTTACTTTCAGTTTCACGAAATCGTCGCCAATTATCACATTTCTTGTTTCTTTACCAAATGTCAACGTAATTTCTTTCTCTAGCCATCTTGGGTAGAACTTGTTTTCCACACTGTTATCGTAATCTCTGCCTATGCTTCTCATTTTTGTCTTAAATTCAGATTAATTGACAGTACAGATACAGAATTTCATATCACGGACGCCATCTTGGAAATGTTGAACGAACACAGCATAATACGAGCGTTTTGATTGGCTGTAGGACAAGAGTCTCGTTATTCGATTAGCTGAACCGAAATCTCGCTGTTAACGTGATATAAACGTTGTTAACGCGGATTTACTTGGAATAGTGAAAGAATATATCGGCAAATAATAATTTCCTGAATTATTCGCCATAACCGCCCCCAACCCCCCCCCCCCCCCCCCTTAAAAATTTCTCAACGGATTTACATCGATCTCAAAAACGGCCCTGAGTGAAACGAAATCCGCGGAATTCCGCGGAAAATTCTCACCCCTGTAAATTTTACATCCCCAAATTTCCAGAACCGCATAAAATTAAATTAAAACAGAAATTCATTCACAACAAATTTTGACAATATCGCAGAATATTTTGCCCATGGAAAAAAAGCCCACATATAAGGTAAATCGTAAAAGAGAATTTTGTGACAACTTCCTTCCACCTGCTACTAACCTTTGTATTGTCTGGACTGGGCTTCTCTATACTGACATCTTCATTGAACATTTCTTCCACCAAGTCTGCTTGAAGTCTCCTCTCTTCCAGGTTTGGTATTTCTTCAGGCATTATCACACAATCTTCTTCCTCATCAGTTTCCCTTGAAAGAAATAAATGCAAATAGTGTTTATAATTGCAATATCAGTACCAATCTGCATTATATGTTATGAAGTGGTTTTGTTTACCAGACCTGTAGATAATAATAATAACAAGGGCATGTTGTATTGCTATGCAAGACATGAGTCCCCCACCTGACTGAAAAAAACCTCCACTCTCCCCACCCCACCAACCCATGGTGTGGTTGACCATGGTATATACATGACCACCTGAATGGTATTAGTACCTTCTTTCATACATTGAATC
The DNA here is from genome assembly GCA_963576725.1 of Azorinus chamasolen. NCBI lineage: Eukaryota > Metazoa > Mollusca > Bivalvia > Cardiida > Solecurtidae > Azorinus > Azorinus chamasolen. The sequence goes on from OY755244.1 coordinate 50,291,726, forward strand.
GGTAAATAAAAAGTTATTGTCCCGAAAAAAAATTATGAAAAAGGGGAGTAACTCCAAAAATATTGATGCTAGAGTTATTGCCCTTGTGCATGACACTACATCTCATCATGCTTGTTCCATATGAGAAGTTTCAAATAAATTGAACCAGTACATAAAGAGTTATTAACTGGACAAGAAAATATGAAAAGGGGAATAACTCCAACAATATAGATGCTAGAGTTATGGCCCTTGCGCATGACACTTCCCCTCATCATATGTGTTCCATATGTGAAGTTTCAAATCAATTGAACAAGTAGAGAAAGAGTTATTGTCCGGACAAAAAAGAATGAAAAAGGGGAATAACTCCAAAAATATTGATGCTAGAATTATGGCCCTTGTGCATGACACTACTCCTGATCATGCTTCTTCAATGTGTGAAGTTATAATGAATTTGGCCTAACTTTGTAGGAGATATTGCCCGGACACGAAGTGTGACAGACGGACTGACAGGAAAATATGAAAAAGGGGAACAACTCCAAAAATATTGATGCTAGAGTTATGGCCCTTGTGTATGACACTACCCCTCATCATGATTGTTCCATATGTGAAGTTTCAGATTAATTGAACCTGTAGATAAAGAGTTATTGTCCGGACAAAAAAATATGTTAAAGGGGAATAACTCCAAAAATATTGATGCTAGAGTTATGACCCTTGTGAATGACACTAGCCCTCATCATGATTCTTCAATGTGTGAAGTTATAATGAATTTGGCATAACTTTGTAGGAGATATGGCCCGGACACGAAGCGTGACAGACGGACAGACGGACGGACAGACGGACAGACAGACAGACAGACAGACGGAATCGAGCAAACCTATAGTCCCCCAACCGGTAACCGGTGGGGGACTAATAATGTATTACATCGAAGTCAACCCCTGTGATGTTAGTACTCATTAGAATTGCAAGGAAGAAGAAATTCTAATGAGTACCCGCAAGTTAAGGCTTGGACAGATTAAGGTGCATATCCAAATGCTAAAATCATTTCTTCACCAAACCCTATACAGTAACCACTCTTTAGAATCGTCTCTTTGAGACGATTCTAAAGAATGGTCACAGTATAGGATTTGGTGGAGAAATAAAGGAGCTATTTTTGAAAATGTTTAAAATTACAATCTTATCTGGACTCTGATGTAGCTTACATATGTCCTTTATTTGGATTTCTACCCATTTACCTGATGAACAGTCATGCTAGACTCATTATGAACATTCATGCTAGACTCATTATGAACATTCATGCCAGACTCCACCCATTATGAATATCATCATAAAACAAGAGCCAAGCCATTTATGAGAAATTATTAATTTTTAAAATGTAAACTTTCTACAAAGTTCTGACAAAGACTGTAGAATCAGATCTATATCATGTCGAAAGCAAACAGAGCAGACCCTCATCAGATGGCTCCTATAGAAGCCGTCTGATCTGGGTCTACTCTATTTACAAATGTGTGATATCAGGGAAAGGGTTAACTATGTAAGAATGATCAAGTAAAGGGTTTAAGTATTCATTATACCTGGAGAGCTGTGGCAGTGTTCGAGGTACAGCACACCGTGCAAACCTAAATCCCTGGAATCTGCCTACCAGACCTTTTGGACTACTCCAACTGAAAATGACAGTAAAACCAGATGTGTTTGTTTAACGCTACACCCCAAACAGGACCTTCAATTTAGATCTTTGACATTGGAGCTTTAACTTAAATTTGAAAAACAAGAGTTGCGGTTCTTGAGATGATTAAAGTAATACAAAACATGAAGTTATAATCTTGTAAATTTCAAAAGTTATTGCCAAGGTAAAGCTTTTGAAACTTGACCTTTAACCTTAAAGTATGACCTTCACACGGCTCCACTAAAAAGTTGCACATTCATGCTAAGTATGATGTCTCTATCTGCAACAGTTCAAAAGTTGTGACCAAGATCAAAGTTTAAGACACACAAACTGTGCTACAAAAGTATACTCCCAGATCTAGATCTTAAGGGGATAAAAATAACTACATGTACAATAAAACTCTATGAATAGACATAGATGCTTTTAAATGGAGGTGTTGTTTAGTAATGCAGAAAGCATTTCATCCTGTATAAAGCAACCATCTATCTTTTAGAAATACTGATACATCAGACCTCGGTTTATAAAATGTTGTCCGAAGGACTTGGTCTGATGTGGGATTGATTCCGGGACCCCCATTTTATGATTTAGCTAATGACAAATTTGAAAATGCTATTAAGTGAGTTTGCAAAGCCTCAAGCAAATATATGCAGTACATACTTCAATCTGCCCAAGGAATTTCTCCAGCAGCTTACATCGGCTCTTTTCAGACCTTGTTTCAGGAACTCATTTTCTGTCATGTTCTGTAGAAGGTCATGCATATCCCTGCAAGTAATGCAGCAATTGTACTAACTAATACAGTAAAACCTCTCTATAATGACTACAAGATTACATAAAGTATTTTGTGTTAAAGGCAGGTGGATGCTTAAAGCAAGGTGAAAGTAAAACAGAACGCTCCTATGGGAGCGTTCTGTTTTACTTTCACCTTGCTTTAAGTAACCACCTGCCCAAAATACCAGCTAATTAACACAATTTAGTGGTCGTTATAGAGAGGTTTTACTGTACTGACTTTCTATACCATCAGTTTGTAAAGGTGATACATATCAGTGCATGCATGTCACGCATTCAAAGAGTTATTATACATGTACACTAACGAACGCACTTACGAATAGTAGTTGCAACGTTATGCTCTATGATACAGGCTACAACTCTAGTAACTGAGTGCATTTCATAGCTTTATGCATAAAAGACCATCTATCATCCAGAGCTACAAATAAAGGTGCATACGCAAATACAAAAACTGTCATTTCTCCACCAAACCCTATACTCATAATACTGTGACCACTCTTTAGAATAGTCTCTTCGAGAAATAAAGGAACTATTCTTGGAACTTTAAATTTACACATCTTATCTTGACCTCAAAGTTTCATCACTCCAGCTATGTTCCACATTAAAAATTTTAAAAGAAAAAGAGTAAATATTTGATTGTTTTCTAAAAGATCCAGATTAAAAAAAAAACGACAGTCTCACATAATTATGTTACCTTCAGCAAAAACTGTATGATATCATGTGATAACATGTTTACCTGTAAGCAATGTCAAATGACCAAGCAGGTATACTCTTATCTATGGGTTTGCTTTCCTTGCGGTATGGGTGGTACTGTCTGGCCTGTCGCTTCTCCACTCTCGTCACTTCTGAGGTCACAGTCTTACTCGCCAACTAAATTTGAATGTACTATAATTACCAAGTATATTTCATCAAATGAAATAAGACAAATGGTGAAGACCCATATTCAACTGCTCCCGAATCAACAGCTTGTCTACTTGTTTGTTTGCTTATGAAATTATATTGCAACTAGAATTGTTTTTGATATAAAAACTAATGTCTCCTGAACGGCATGCACAAAAACCAAAATGTCACCCGGGAGACATAATTACTGTATATTGATCTGATTAGACAGTTAACCCTTTACTCCATAAATACGCCTTTCTACGCCCCTGTAAAAGTCCCTTTTTGAAACCATTGTGATAAACAGAGCATTTGCTCCAGAGGAACAAATGCTCTATTTATCACAATAGTTTCGTAACTACACAATTCCAAAATATTCCTTTTCTCTAGTAAATGCTCCTTTTCGGTAGATTGATTCAAAGAGGTTGTGTCTAAAAATAGCCTATGGAGGAAAGGGTTAATACTAATACTCAAAAGATCTGGTATACATATATGCCCATATGCCATTACAGTGAAACCTTGTTATACCGGCATTTGTTAAAATGGCACCCTTGTTGTACCGGCAGTATAACCACTGATTAAATAGGTGCAATGCCAATAAAACAGGTGATTGCTTAATGCGGAACACAAGAAGTGCAAAAAGCTCCCAAAAGGAGCTTTTTGCACTTCTTGTAGTCTGCATTAAGCGTTCATCTTTTGGTACCAGTTTAAAACTGGCCATATGGTTCCTTCCATATTTAAACTCGATATAACGGCATCCTAGTAATACCAGCAAAAAATCTGGAAAGAAACACATCCGTTGTAATGAGTGGTCATTGTATAAAATTTCAGCGAATAAATATTCATGATGTCACTAATTATTATATGAATATTCATCAAGGAAAGGGTTCAGACAGGTTGTAGTTAATGCAGGACTCATCCTAAATGAACCCTTTACAACACCAGTTTCACACCTATGCAAACTCTATTTATCACAATTGTTTCAGAACCACAAAATTCTAAAAAAGTTCGCTATTCTCTAGTTAATGCTCCTTTTCGATAGATTTTTTCAAATAGGTTGGATCTAAAAATATCCTATGAAGGAATGGGTTAAGACAGGTTCTACTGTATTTCAACCCTCATCATGCTAAATTTTGACCTCATCAGCATTTGCAACCAGCTCAGATCCAGAGTAACAGATAGACCCATTACTTTATTACTTTCTAAAATTTCATTATAAATATTTGTCCATGACTATTCAGTACATGTATTGACATTTGGAATAAATATAGAACAGGGAAAAGGTTAACCCTTTATCCCTTTCCCTCATATAAACGTGTTTTCATGCATTTGCAAACTGTACAGAGTAGACCCAGATCAGACGGCTCCAAAAGGAGCCGTCTGATCTGGGTCTGCTCTGTTTGCTAACAGAATTTGATAGATCTGTTTCTTTGCTTACTAAAATGTCTACAATGTTCCACCTTCCATATTTCTTTATCACTATTTTGTTAATGAATATTCAGTAGGTATTGAAATTTGTAATAAACATAGAACAGGTAAAGGGTTATCTGACATACACATGAAATTGTGTATACAGAGTAGACCTAGACCAGATGGTTCCTGTATGTACCAAATGAGCAGGGTTTGCACTGTTTGTTTATTAGATAATATTAATCTTATTCTACAGTTTCTGCCATGGTCAAATATTTAAATGCTCTTACAGTAATGATGTTCGCGTTTTTCTATACATTCTGATCAACTTTGTATTCTGATACTACAGAGATGATTACAGTAAAACCTCTCTAAACAGGACATTCAATTTAGTATAAATATTGGTCTTTGAGACAGGTGGCAGCTTAATGCAGGGTGAAAGTCATGCAGAAAGCTCCTCTAGGAGCCATTTGCCTAAAGGTACATACATTCTTCTCTTCTAGAATTCTAATTTAGAGGGGGTTTACTGTATTGGCAATGAATATAAGCCTAGAGGGGTTTTACTGTATTGGCAATGAATATAAGCCAAGAGGGGTTTTATTGTATTTCCAATGAATATAAGCCTAGAGGGGTTTTACTGTATTTCCAATGAATATAAGTCTAGAGGGGTTTTACTGTATCTGCAATGAATATAAGCCTAGACCAACTAATAATGTTCATAGAATTGTCACATGGTTGATCAGTTTCGTAAATGTGTGCATGTACACAGACTAAAAGTGACAGAGCACAACCAGATGGGACCTTTTGATCACGGCGTTTTCTTTTGAGGGTCTTTACTAATTGATTTGTATATTAATTTTCATTCACATATTTAACCTACACAGACATAACCAACAAAAGGCACCCTAAATCAAGAGTACATTTACCAACAGTTCAGATTTGTTGACTTAATACAGTAAAACTGCTCTTAAACCTATTCCCTCATAGGCTATTTTATAATCCTACCTCTTCGAGTAAATCTACCGAAAAGGAGCATTTACTAGAGGAAAGTAAAATTTTAGAATTGCGTAGTGTTGAAACCACTGTGATAAATAGAGCATTTGCTCCTATGGAGCAAATGCTCTATTTATCACAATGGTTTCAGAAAGTGACTTTTACAGAGGCGTCAATATGAGGGAATGGGTTAAACCGTTTCTCTGCTGCATATTCATGTATTAAGAAATAATGACGTCATGAATATTTATTTTTTTTTAAATGGCATATGCGAAAGGACATTTTGACACAGGCAAAAACTGTAGAATCAAGATCTATATTATATCAAAATCAAACAGAGCAAACCCAGATCAAATGGCTTTTCCTATAGGAGTCATCTGATCTGGGTCTACCCTGTGTGATGTGTGAAAGGCATTAATATAAAGTGAATACTTAAAAGACAAGATGTGTTTGTGAAACACTATGCCCCCTCAATATGATATTTGACCCTGAAGGATGACCTTGATCTTGACATGTCACTCCTCAAACTGTGCAGCTTCATGGGGTACACATGTATATCAAATATCAAGTCTGTATCTCTAATGGTTCAAAAGTTATGGCTAATGTTAAAAGTTGGTGACCTTTGACCATGAAGGATGACCTTGACATGTCACCCTTCAAACTGTGCAGCTTCATGAGATACACATGCATACCAGTATCAAGGCTGTATATCTACTGGTTCGAACGTTATGGCCAATGTTAATGACCTTTGACCTTCAAAGATGACCTTGACCTTGACATGTCACCCCTCAAACTGTGCAGCCAAATGAGAAACACATATATACAAACTATCAAGTCTGTATCTCTACTGGTTCAAAAGTTATGGCCAATGTTAAAGTCGGTGACCTTTGACCCTGAAAGATGACCTTGACCTGACACGTCACCCCCAAACTGTGCAGCTTCATGAGATACACATGCATACCAAATGTCAAGTATGTATCTACAGGTTCAAAAGTTATGGCCAATGTTAGAGTGGGTGACCTTTGACCCTAAAAGATGACCTTTACCTTGACATGTTGCCACTCAAACTGTGCAGCTTCATGAGATACACATGCATACCAAATATCAAGACTCTATCTCTATTGGTTCAAAAGTTATGGCCAATTTGAAGCTGGTGACCTTTGACCCTAAAGGATGACCTTGACATGTCACCCCTCAAACTGTGCAGCTTCATGAGATACACAAGTAAGCCAAATATCAAGTCTCTATCTACTGGTTCAAAAGTTATGGCCAATGTTAAAGTCGGTGATTTGACCCATATATTTGACCTCTGACCTTTAAGGGTGACCTTGACCTTTACATGTCACACCTCAAAATGTGCGGCTTTATGAGATACATATTCATGCCAAATATCAAGCTTCTATCTGTACTGGCTCAAAAGTTATGACTAATGTTAAAGTTACAGACAAACAGACAATTTGACCTTTGACCCTGAAGAATGACCTTGACATGTCATCCCTCAAAATGTGCAGCTTCATGAGATACACAAGCATGCCAAATATCAAGTCTCTATCTGTACTGGTCCAAAAGTTATGGCCAATGTTAAAGTCAGTGATTTGACCCATATATTTGACCTCTGACCTTGAAGGATGACCTTGACCTTGACATGTCACCCCTCAAAATGTGCGGCTTTATGAGATACATATGCATGCCAAATATCAAGTCACTAGCTGTACTGGCTCAAAAGTTATGACCAATGTTAAAGTTACAGACAGACAATTTGACCCTTGACCCTGAAGGATGACCTTGACCTTGACATTTTACATCTCAAAATGTACAACTTCATGAGATACACAAGCATGCCAAATATCAAGTCTCTATCTTTACTGGTCCAAAAGTTATGGCCAATGTTAAAGTCGGTGATTTGACCCATATATTTGACCTCTGACCTTGAAGGATGACATTGACCTTGACATGTCACCCCTCAAAATGAGATACATATGCATGCCAAATATCAAATCTCTATCTGTACTGACTCAAAAGTTATGACCAATGTTAAGGTTACGTTAAAGTTACAGCCAAAAAAACAGATAATTTGACCTTTGACCCAAAAGGATGACCTTGACCTTGACATGTCAAAATGTGCAGCTTCATTAGATACACAAGCATACCAAATATCAAGTCTCTATCTCTACTGGTCAAAAAGTTATGGCCAATGTTAAAGTTGGTGATTTGACCCATATATTTGACCTCTGACCTTGAACTTGACATGTCACCCCTCAAAATGTGCGGCTTTATGAGATACATATTCATGCCAAATATCAAGTCTCTATCTGTACTGGCTCAAAAGTTATGACCAATGTTAAAGTTGCTGACAAACAAACAGACAGCGCAAAAACAATATGCCCCCCAGATTTGGGGGGGGGGGCGGGGGGGGGGGGGGGGAGAGAGGCATAAAAAGTCATATAAAAAGTTCAAATACTAAAATTGTCATTTCTCTACCAATTCCTATGTTGTAACGACTCCTTAGGATCATCTCTTCCAGATGTTTCTAAAGAGAGGTCAAAGCTTCTGATTGAGTTGAAAATCAGAGTTCCATATTAGCAATGAAAATAGGGAATCTGCAATGAAATTTTCTTGGTGGTACTCATATACTGATTATGAAGGTGTGTACTCAAACACTTAAGTCATCATTTCTCCACCAAACCCTTTATATTATGACCACTCTTCCAGACGATTCTAAAGAGTGGTCACAATATAGGGTTTGATGCAGAAATAAAGAAGATATTCTTGAAAATTTATGCATCTTAAATTTACCTCTGCTCATATAATTACAGTAGAACCCCTCTAATGCGACCACTTAATGAATAAACATGGATGTCTTTATAAGCAGGTGGTTGCTTAATGCAGGACAAAAGTAATGCAGAAAGTCCTCTAGGAGCTTTCTGCATTACTTTTGTACTGCATTAAGCTACCACCTCAGGGCTTTCCCCAGGATTGTAGGAAGGCATGTCGTTTTTTAGTCCTAGGGGGTGGGTGCGGGAGGGCTTTCCCCTCCTGCCTAGCGCCGCGGCGAAAATTTTGAAAAAAATGAGGTTATCATGGTGAATATTTTGCATTTTCTGATATAAAGTAAAAGCTATTATATAAATAAGTAGGGCTCTTGAAAGTTATAACTTTTTTATTGCACATGTTTGTACAAATAAACAGAATATACATTAAGCATAACTACAACCACAGCACCACCTTCCTTGCACAAAACTTTAAACGTGTTCTTTTGCAAATTCACAAAAATAAGTTTTTTTTGCAAGTAGATCAGACACTGTATACTTAAGTCTTAATTGCTTAAAATTTCTGGTCTGAACTACATGTAGTTTCAATATTTGAAAAATTCACTCATCACACTGAAAGGCCTGTGCTTGGTTGCTGTCCACATTTTCACAGCCTCTTGGTATGGAAATTCCAATGTCAGAGGACCTTGTGTGAAAGTCGTCAGAAGGGATTGGAGGTTGATGTATGTGACACTGGTCCTTTAACGTTTCAGTTCAGAGAATCATCTCTCAAAGTCTGAAAAAAGTGAAGCTTGTGAAAAGAGTCTATGTACCATGGAAGTAACATGAGACTACCATCAAAACCAATATTAGATAAAGATCTATTAACACCCCCCCCCCCAAAAAAAATTTTTTTCAAAAAAATATTATTTTTTTTAATAAAACACCAAAAAAACAAATTCAATACCTTTATTCTAGACAATTTTGCATAACATATGGTCAGAAGCTTAAAACCAGGATCTAAACTACTGTTTGTTAGAAAGAGTGTGAATACTTGTCAATCTGTTCCTATAGAAGTCGTCTAATCTGGATCTACTCTGTTTGCAAAGATGTATCTATGGAGATTTATACTGAATAGTCAATATTCACTCGGTATGCGCATAACATCGTGTAACAAATTTAATTGACATTGAAATCGGCCGGGACGACGTGTCCCTGGGACGCTCGCATCGAACTTCATTTCCAACAGTCATTATTAAATATTCAAGTATTTTTATCAATATTATTTGACAAATTAAACAGATGGTGAAATGTTTTCTAAATATTGATGAATCTTGTCAAATTATCGGTAGTTTTGCCAGTCCAGGTCATAGTTGTTTCAAACATCATGCTTATTCGGCCTTTACAAATCAAGAAGGAACTTGATTTAATCATACTCGTACAAGAAATGGAAGTTCTTTGTTCCGATATAAATCGAGTATGCAGAACAAATTCAAGTGGAGTCCACGTTAATAGTCCAATTACTGTTATTAAAATCGGTAGCCTATATAAGACAAACTTACGCTTTAAACTTTCAGTGAGCCAGCGATTGTTTTTTCCCCGATTTCGTGTCCGCTCCCGACATTCATTGTTTTTGTTGGTTTGACTTTCAGGAACCTTCTTCTCATTGGGCTGAATTGTTTGTTCGTTTAACCGTATCGCACCTCTGTACTGCTTCAGCGGTTAATAGTTTACACGCGACATGCAATCATCCATGCGTATGGCACGCGCTGCGGGTGTTGGCTGATAGCTCGAGACATTGCAACACCAGGGAAAGTCTGCGTGTATACTTGTCACTTAAATTGACATATAAACAAACACGTTTGAAAGGGCGTCGGCTCGAGAATTTTCACATGTCGGAGAAATTAAGGGGTGTCGGATTTTCGCCACCGACAATGATCGAATGTCGGGCCCGTCATGCGAAAAGGGCCTGGGGAAAGCCCTGTGACACCTGCATCTAGCATCCAGAAATATACCTCTTTTAGGTGGTCTCATTAGCGGGGTTTTACTGTATATAAATATTCTCTTATAAGAACAAACAAGCACATTATACAGATATAGCAATTTTCTATGGTTAACATTCTAAATATTCCTACATTCTTCAGGCGACTTTCAATACATGTACTAGGTATCTTCCTGCTAGCATCAGACGACTGGCTTGTTTTGGTATCAATTTCAGCTTGGGTTAAGGCTTTCTGCAATAGTTTCTCCACACTCTCTGGTTTTCTCCTACTCCTGTTTGGGTTAAAAAAAAAAAGAAAATTCTATAATAACTGAACAAACTTTGGCACTAGACAGCAACAAAAACAAGTAAATGCAATAACAAAACCTTACAAACAGTAATTAAACCTTTTTCTTCATATAAACCTGTTTTCACACATTTGCAAACAGAGTAGACTCAGATCAGACGGCTTCTATAGGTCTGATCAGGGTCAGCTCTGTCTGCTAATGGAATTTGAAAGATCTGTTTCTAACTTTCTAAAATGGCTACAATATTCCATGTTTTGTTTTAACTGTTTTGTCCATGAATATTCAGTAGGTATTGAAATTTGGAATAAGCAGTGTTACTGCACACAACAGGGTTAACCCATTCCTTGCTGAAAAATCATGTAAGAAGTAATGACATGAATAAACATGTATATGTTACAGTCAATCTGTGTAATTAGTCATTTCATGAAATGACTGAAAATTTCAGTCATTTAGTGAAATGACTGTTTCACTTAGTCATTTCAGAAAATGCCTAAAATTTTCAGTCATTTCATGAAATGACTGAAATTGAGAGGTCATTATTACACAGATTGACTAGAGACCATTAACTGGATTCAAGCAACGTGTGAAATGACTTTTATTTAATTAATTCAACAGCAATTGTTCATTCACATCATTATTTATGCCTATTTTTTATTTAATACTTAATAACTAACACTTATTTCGGAAACACTAAACATATTTTTTTTTAATTATTCATGAAACTTTATTTGTAATAAATTTAATATACATGCATTTTTATAATAGTAATGTTTGTAGTTTTAAACAAGAGCCGCGTGCGGCGCCAACGGTCATCTGACTTGGTGCTTGTCAAGCTAAATTACAAATTTTTGAAAAATATAAAGGGCCACAACTCCAAAATTTTGATATCAAGAGTTATCGTTCTTATGTAGGGGCCTTCCCCTCAATGAGATCTACTAACCTATGAAGTTTCATGTTGATACCTCTTATACTTTTCGAGTTATGGTCAATGTTAAAATTTCGGACGACGATGCGGACGCCAGAGTTACGACAATAGCTCGTACAGATGAGCTAACTAGAGAAAAGGATTTTTTTTTATAATTTTGTAGTTTAAAACCATTGTGATAAATAGAGCATTTGCTCCTATAGGAGCAAATGCTCTATTTATCACAATAGTTTCAAGAAGTGGTTATTACAGAGGCATAGAAAGGCGTATATATGGAGGAAAGGGTTAAAAGGAATTTTTCAAATACTGAAATCATAAATTCTCCATCAAACCAAATGCTGTGAGTTTGACCATTCTTTAGAAGTTTTGAATAGAAGATTTTTTTAAAGAGGGGTCACAAAATAGGGTTTGGTGGAGAAACAAATGAATTGGGTTGAGAAATCAATGAGTTATTCATCAAAACAGGGCAATTATGTATTTTATTTACATAGATGTCATTGACGTACCTTGTTTGGGAGTTTTCTTTCTGCCCCACAACTTTTTCCTGATTTTGGGTATCTGTTTTCTTGACCACCTCGATTAATGTGTCTGATCCTTCTTTTGGACCTTGCTTCTCCTTCTTGTTTGTAGAGTCTCTGGCTTTGTCAATTTTCATTTCAGGCAGTCTCTGTAATGTGCCTTTGAGTGAGGAATGTTTGTCTTTTGCAGATACCTCTAATTCCGAAACTTCATTGGGTTTACTTGGTTTGTTTCTCACTGCCTGGGAAACATTGGATCGAGCTGTAACAGTTTTTGGCCTTTCAGACACAACTTGTTCTGTTTCAGTTTTTATACCTGAGGAAGTTCTTTTTTCAACTGAATTCAAATTTATAACATTTTTTGCTTCTCCATTTTCAATCTCGGAGATTTTTGATTCTGTAGATTTCTCACAGTGAAACAATGTTTCCTTAGATTTGTCACATTTTGAACCAAGACCAAATTTTTCTGCAGCTTTGGTAACTTTACTTTCATGCTCCAAAACATCATCTAGCACGCTCCTATTTGCAGGCTCTGGCACAATTTTTTTGCAAATAATGTTCATTAATTCTGATGATACTTTGTCCACATTTGGGTCTGTTCCAACTGCATGTATACTCTCTTTGGAACATTCCCTTGCCTTAGGCTGAATTTCCTGGTTTATTTCAATCATGTAGTTTGTATTCCTGCAAGTGTTTTCCACTCTTGTCACTTTCCTACCAAGTTTGTTACTTGTGATCTGGTGTAAAACAATGTCGACAACACTACACAAGTAAGCTTCTCTCTCCGACATCAGAGGACAGAAAGTATAAGTACTGAAAACAATACCATGGAATAATTACTAATAACCCTTTCGTTCATATATTATTGCATTTTCACACATTTGCAAACAGAATAGACCTAGATCAGACGGCTCCTATTTGACTCATCTGGTCAGGGTCTGATCTGTTTGCTTTTGACATGATACAGATATGATTCCACAGCTTTTGTCAAAGCAAAAATAAATTCCTTGAAAAGTTCAGCTTATAAATATTCATGATGTTATTCATGAATATTGAAAAGTTTAACATCCCTTTTCATGCTGAAAAATAAAGTCTACAATAACCAATTACCTCACAGGCTATTTTTCAGACACATTACCTCACCGGCTATTCTTAGACCAAACCTCTGAATGAATCTACTGAAAAAGGAGAATTTACTAGAGAAAAGGATTTTTTTTTTTAGAATTGTGTAGTTCTGAAGCCCGTGATAAATAGAGCTTTTCCTCCATTGAAGCAAATGCTCTATTTATCACAGTGGTTTCAAAACGTGACTCTTACTGAGGTGTCAATATGAGGAAATGGGTTAACCTAGGGCTCCATTTTATGAAAAGATCATACAACCAAAATTATCTAAGTCCTAACCAAAATTACCTTCAAGTCCTAATTTACACAAATTGCTACAACTAGATCACAATTGCAATTATCACACATTGTAGCATGCAACAATTAACCCATTCCCTCATAGGCTATTTTTAGACCCAAACTCATTGAATAAATCTACCGAAAAGAAGCATTTACTAGAGAAAAAGATTTTTTTTTTAGAATTTTGTAGTTTTGAAACCATTGTGATAAATAGAGCATATGCTCCAACGGAGCAAATGCTCTATTTATCACAATGGTTTCAGAAAGCAACTTTTACAGAGGCGTCAAAAGGCGTCAGTATGAGGGAATTAGTTAAGACTAACTTCATACAATAGAAATTATCGCCAGTTCTAACATATAATGATTGTAACTTGTGATCGTCACATTTGAATCATCTCATAAGCACACAGAACAGATCCTGATCAGACGACTCCTACAGGAGGCATCTGATCTGGGTCTACATTGTTTGCAAAGGTATGAAAAAGTTTTCACAGAGAAATTTTTTAACAATATTCCGTATGATTCACCATCGACTCATTTTAACCTTTTTTAAGTCAAAGTAAAAAATCCCTGGAATATTTTACATTATAAAAATTAAGTTGAATTAAAAGTTCACGCATAAATGTGCATTAGAGAAGGAGTCTATAAGAGATAGATATAATTGTCGGAATTAAAACTTTTTATATAAGCCCAGAGCTACAGAAATATGTACTGAAATACTAAAATCGTTATTTCTCCACCAAACCCTATATTATGACCACTCACGACCACAAGAGAAGAGACGATTGATTCTAAAGAGCGGTCAAAACATAGGGTTTGGTGAAGGAATATTCTTGAAAATGTTTTAATTTACACATCTTATCTGGACCTCTGTATAACCCCATACAATGATGCCCAGAAAAGCTGAAAATACATTACCAATGAAGTGCAGTAGTGACTATGTCTTCAATCTGTAAATTCTTCTTCCCCAAGTTAGTCTTTACTTCATAACCACTTACTGCTACTCTAAACCCCATGGAGCTTTTTACCACAGTCCTCTCACACAGGTCCTTTTTCTTGCACAAAACGTCCAGTTTACCAATTTCTTCGAGATCACCCAAGCCAGGGATTCTGTCCTCTTTGCCTTTAACCATGACTGCAGAAAGCCAGGAGTCATTTCCTTTCTTCTTCTCGACAGGATCTTGCAGTCTTCTTCCTGTGCCAGATCTTCTGTCAGCAACTGCTGACATAATCATCCTCTGAACACTCTCACTGTCAGACATTTTGTCAATAAGATCCAATCCAATATCACCTCTCTCCGACATAATAGGAATACCAAGTCCATTTCTGTAGTCATATTCATCATAGTCATCTCCATAAGCTGATTTTGCATCAGCATCATCAATGTTATCACCTTTACTGCCTTTAGTGGGCTCAGTCTTGTAAGCATCATCTGCAGCAGCCTCACAATTAGCAAACTTTGTCATACCAGTGTTATCATTTTTTATGAGCTTAGGTGCACCCGTATCATCACTACCTCTACATTCCCTATTTAACTGTCCTGGCATACTGTTTTCCGTCACTCTAGCATATTCATGAGTACCAGCACTTTTCACACTCTCATGCAAAGATTCCTCAGATTGGGACATTTCTTTTGATGACGTTGTTTCCGAGTCACTTTTTGATTTCTTATGAATATCAATCCTTTCCAAATGTACTCTAACTGGTGAACACAAATCACGGACAAGCTTTTCCAGATTTGGGGAAAGATATGGTTTTGGTGGAGTTAATTTCCTCCTACTTTTCGATGGAGTATTTGAACCCTTAGTATTAGAAGATATAGCAGGACTGTCAAATTTCTTAGTGGGTATAGCAAGTTTTTCTGTTTGATCAGAAATAGTGGCAGTGGCACTTGTGTTGTCCGAACAAGGGGAGGATGAGCTAGATGTATTCCTGGTCTTACCAATGCTCTTCGAATGTTTTGTTACATTTGGTACTTCTGTACTGCCAGTCCTTTTTGGTATCCTACCTAGGTGCTTCACCTCTTTCATACTGAACCCTATCTGCATGCTTGAGAACACTGAAAAGTACAGCACGTTTGATTTCCCAAACATATTTTCAAAAATATAGATAATTCTCAAACATGTTTGAATGATAGACAATGGGAACTAAACAAACACATTTTCAATATACTGTTGAACTTGTCTTTAACCCTTTCCTCCATAGGCTATTTTTAGACACAACCTGTTTGAATAAATCTACAGAAAAGGAGCATTTCCTACAAAAAAGGAAACAAATTAAAACTTAGTTTTGAAACCATTGTGATAAATAAAGCATTTGCTCCTATGGAACAAGTGCTCTACTTATCACAATTGTTTCAAAAAATGATTTTTACAGAGGCGCAGGGTTGCCACAAACCAGAGGAAACAAAATTCCCTGACACGCTACATTGTGACAATTGGTCTGTCATAATCTATGTAACATTTTGGGGAAGTCGAACATATATGCCATTTGGTCTGTATTTTTTTTCAAAATTCTGACATTTGCCTGTATTTTAAAATTTCCATGACAGTTCTCAAAATTCCCTGAACTTCAAAAAATTCAATTTCCCCGACTTTTCCCTTAAATGAAGCCTTGTGACATGTGGTCTTTCTGACATCATTTATGTAATATTTTTGAAAACATTTAAAATATAGCCCTTGTATCACATTTTTTTTTCCGAAATTCCCTGACATTTGCCAATATTTAATTCTTAAAATTTCCATGACAGTTCTCAAAATTCCCTGACCGTGAACAAATTTCCCTTTCCTTGACAGGTGGGAACCCTGGAGGTGCCAAAAGGAGTCAACATGAGGGAGTTGGATAATCGTACATCCCACTGTCAAAATTCTGCATTGAAAGTCTCATTTCATGTGTACACCTTTACAACACTATACCTTTTTCAGCTTCATTCTTTTGTATCTCCTGTCTGCTCAAATGTGTCTCCTTCCGTGAATATTTTCTCATCTTCGTGTCGATGTTTGATTTCTCTTTTCTGAAATTAAAAAAAAAATCAAAGCGATTGGTCAATATTAATATTCTACAGGAACAGTCTGTCTGGATCTACACAGTTTTGTTTGCTAAGGCGTAGAAAGATATACAGTCAACTCTCGTTATGTCGAGTTTGTAGGGAACCATTAAAAACTTCCGACTCATCGAGAGTTCGACTAAAAAACTAAAAATCCAGTTTCTTTCATTACGTTCACCTAAACAAGCTGCCATATAACAGTCATACTTGTGCTTGTATAATTTAGTCTTCACATTGTGTAAAGGAATAGCACTCTGTGTATATAAGAATTGTACATGTGCATGTAGATCCATTACTGCGAGTACAAACTTCTGTCTGTCCCACAACATAGGGTTTGGTACAAAAATAAAGAAGTTATTCTTGGAAAAGTTTAGTTTTATGTATCTTATCTAGATCTCTGGGTGATCCACTGAAATACTAACCTGTCATTAGAATGTTTCTCCTGGTCTTTTGTAACATTCAGTAAGTCTGATTTTGAGCCCTTTTTAACTTTCAGTTTGTCTGATTTTGAACCCCTTTTCATTTTCTCTACATCTGATTTTGACCTCATTTTGTCTGTTCTGTCACTTGGTTTGTCTTTATTCATAGCACTTTTCACTGACTGGTCTATAGGCGACAGTGGAGAGCACAGCTCTAGATTGAGAGAGTCAAGTTTATGTGTGCTTTTCGTAAAGGTCTGTTTATGGCTTGGACAGCCATGCACACTTGTTCCACTGTTTGAAGAATTCTTCTCTAGTTGTGAATTAGATTGTGTGCCCTTTAAAGTGTTTTTTGGAAGTCTTTCTGTTGTTCTTTTGTCAACTTGCTTCAACCCTTCACTAGATTTCTGTCTATCCCCTCCCAGTTCACTTTCCTTCAGATTATCACAGCTTGATTTCCTTTTCTTCAAAGGACTTTTCTCACTTTGGACAAATTTTGCATTGAATTTCTCTATCATTGGTTTACTAGAGACATCAGATTCCATTTCAGTTTTCACTTTTACAATTCTCACATCACTGACTGCAACAGAGTTACCAACAGTCTTACCTCCAGACTTATCATCACCTACAGAATTTTGCTCCATCTTAAGTTGTTCCGTTAAAGCCGTCAATATTTCACCAAATGATTTTCTTCCACTGTCGCTACTACTGGATGAGTATTGCCTTTTTCTGTCAACCCTTTGCACACATTTGTCAGGGGTTTCACTTAGCTTTTCCTTTATGAATGCACTATACCTGCTTCTACTGTCAGTGGTGTGTTCCACAGGTTCCTGTTTTATTTTAATACCGGCAATGCTTGATGAATTTTTCTTCAACCCTTCGGATTCTTCTGCTTGGAAAGCCATTTCTATATGTGAACACTGCAACTTACAGGAGCAGGTCGAGGCAAAACGGTGAGTTTCTCACATCTATTGTAGCATACTATCACTGGAAATTACTTCCACGCATCTGTTGTAGAATAATATCACTGGAAATTACTTCTAGGGTAACCTGAAAAAGTTAACATTTTACTCTTCTTACAAAATTCTGCAATCACTTTTACCTATTAACCCATTACCTCATAGGCTATTTTAAGATACATCTTTGAATAAATCTACCGAAAAGGAGCATTAACTAGAGAAAAGGAAATATTTAGAATTTTGTAGTTAGAAACCATTGTGACAAGTAGAGCATTTGCTCCTATAGGAGAAAATGCTCTATTTAATTTATCACAATGGTTTAACAACTTATCACAATGGTTTCACAAAGTGACTTCTACAGAGTCATCAAAAGTCATTAATATGAGGACATGGGTTAACCCTTTCCCTGTTCTATGTTTAGACCAATTTTCAATACCTACTGAATACTCATGGTCAAAATAGTTATGATAAAATATAGAAGGTGGAACATTTTAGCCATTTTAGAAAGTATACTGATCTATCAAATTCCATTAGAAAGCAGAGCAGACCCTGATCAGACGGCTCCTATAGGAGCCTTCTGATCTAGGTCGACTGTTTGCAAATATGCAAAAAGGGATTTATATGAGAGAAAGAGTTAACCCTTTACTGCATGAATGTAAGAAATAATGAGCATCATGAACATTAACTTAAATTTTATAATCATATAAAAGGCATTATGAACGAGGAATTTTTATCATGACAGAAACTGCGACATGGGTCTACTCTGTTTGCAAAGGGTTAACCCTTTAGTTAATTACCTGATGAATATTCATGGCAGACGCCACCTGTATCTATCGGGTGAGGCAGGAGTGTATTCTATAGATAACAAGAGTGCCAGTGGGCACAATATACACCCATTAAGGCCTTGTTCAACATAAACTGAGGTTAACATAGCTGTCCAAAAACTAC
This sequence comes from Azorinus chamasolen, assembly GCA_963576725.1. Taxonomy (NCBI): domain Eukaryota; kingdom Metazoa; phylum Mollusca; class Bivalvia; order Cardiida; family Solecurtidae; genus Azorinus; species Azorinus chamasolen. The sequence goes on from OY755244.1 coordinate 50,310,691, forward strand.
ATCCCCAACAATTGAAAACCAAGAGAGGACTAACAAGACATACTATACCATAGCAGTACCATAGCTGAGAACCTTACAGTTTCAGAGAAAATTTTCAAAGTTTTCACAATATGTTTCTACTGAAAACTGTCCATCCCTGGGGCGGGGCAAATTCTGACCCCAGGGCCATAATTCATATAACTTTTGTATAGGACCTGAACATGATGCTATGTGCCAAATATGAAAGCTGAGAACCTTCCAGTTTCAGAGGAGAAGATTTTCAAAGTTTTCACTATACGTTTCTATTGAAAAATGGCTAACAGTTGGGCGGGGCCAATTTTGACCCCAGGGGCATTAATTATATAACTTTTGTAGAGGACCTACAGATGATGCTATGTGCGAAAGATGAAAGCTGAGAACCCTGTAGATTTAGAGGAGAAGATTTTTAAAGGTTCAAATTGTTGACGCGCGACGACGGACATCAGGCGATCACAAAAGCTCACCCTGAGCACTTTGTGCTCTGGTGAGCTAAACATAAGGTGTAGTATATTATTGTATTAACTCTTTCCCTAATATTGACGACTCTGTAAAAATCACTTTGTGAAACCATTGTGATAAATAGAGCATTCAATTTGCTCCTATTATCTCTATAGGAGCAAATGCTCTATTTATCACAATGGTTTCAAACTACAAACTTCTAAGATTCTCCTTATTCTAGTTAATGCTCCTTTTCGGTAGATTTATTCAAAGAGGTTGTATTTAAAAATAGCCTATGAGGTAATCGGTTAAATGCGAACAGTGTAACAACGATTACATAGGAAAGACTGGGCGATAACTAGACATCAGACTCAAAAGAACATGTAGCCAGATCAAACTCTGCAATATATGAACAACACACACTGGACCCCATCAGTGTTCACATGTCCACAGAATACCAAAATACATGTAACAACATCAGAGGATGTACAAGTGCATGTTAAGAGACTAGTCAAAGAGATGATAGCAATTAAACAGTGACGGCCATCACTAAATCAGTCTAAATCGGGACAAGGAGATCTGCCACCAATCTACAACACTCTCCTTGTGTCATGTGATCTTCTTACGTCACATGACTCGATCCACAGACCCAGCACAACAGCTGATGAAGATCGTGAAATACAATAGAAAATTCATAAGGATTCATGGTACCCTATCAATTTGTGCAAGTTACATGTAATCACATATTCTTCTTTTGAACTTTGAACTTTTATTTCGATAACTGTTTAAGGCCCAGTTTAGTGGGCAACATTAACAAATTCACATACAAATCACACAAGCAATAAATTGTCACGCGGGAATAAACTTACGTACATTTTAACCAGTAATACTTAATGTATAACATGTAGTTCTAAAATACTCTCAACACAAGAGTTTATTTCCATGACGCAGTTTTTGTCAAAAGCCTCTATGAAAAGGGCTCGTTGACCTTTCTGCAGACACTTTCATGGACCTTGATTGGACCATCTATCTGTATCATAATATCAAAATTTAAATTGGATGCTATCCATCCACCATTTTGGAAAACGCCATTACGTCAGCAATGGTGATATTCAAGTTTTTTTCAATTGCGTTGTTTAATCATTGATTTAAAAAAATCCTGCAAGCATAAAAATTCTTGCCCGGAAATATTATTTTGATACAGACCAATTTACAGCACAAATCAATATGAAATAGGTCAAGATTCGTAGTAGCCGACTCGATCTATTTAGCAAGTAAAATTAACTCTTTTGATGACTTTTTTTTAAAAAAATTACTATAAATTTCAACATAAATGATTTTGATCACTAAAATGAATAAACATGGGTGTGGTTATAAGCAGGTGGTTGCTTAATGCAAGACAAAAGTTATGCAGAAATCTTTCTGCATTACTTTTGTCCTGCATTAAGCTACAATCTGCCTCTAACACCCAGAATTATACGTCTTTTGGGTGGTCGCAATAGCGGGGTTTTACTGACTTTGTTCTGAGTTATGAAATTAAATCAATAGATCTGACTTCCCACTATAGGCTAGTGATTTTTTTTACAAATTTTCTTGCACAAGTCCTGGGACTCGATAAACTGCAAATATGCGAGTCCCCAAATTGAAAGAACCAGTCCAAATGTTCTATGAAAATACATTAACGCACCCAGTCAAAGGTATTTGTAAAACTGGCTTTTTCATACTAATAGCTGATGAAAAACTTGGTATTGATTATAATAATTATTAATTAAGATATTAATTAAATAAAACTTCAAAATTAATTCCAACGCATTTGTGACAGGCCGGGTACAGGTGCTGGGTGAAAGACAGTAAGCGGTTCGGATAGCTCAGTGGTTAGAGCACTTGCAAGTGTAAGTGAGGGGTCCCGGGTTCGATCCCCGGCCTGGCTGCATGTTTTTCACCAGTCCCGTTACACATTATTGGGACTCACATAATTTGAAACTTTGCATCCCCAGAGATTTTTGTGAGTACAGGACTTGGGACTCACAGTTAAAAAAAATCACCGACTGGCTATACAGTATATATTTGATTTTTTGACAAATGTCTTCTCATTCACTTTACAAATCAAGTAAGACCAACTGGCAGTTAGACAAAACAAAGATCTGTAAATCCTCCTACATACCTCCGAGGCTCTTCCATAAATAGTTTGTGGGAAAATGAATTAATCCAACTGAATAAGTTTGAATAAGAATAAAGTATATTAACCTTAAATGGTGTATGCCATTCATTGGAACATTGGTGATAGTTCATATACAAACACTACAGAATGCCAAACACTCATACAATGGTTTGATGACAACCAAATGCAGGCCAATCCAGAGAAATTCCAAGCTATTTGTGTGGGTGTTAAAGCAAACAGAGACATAAATTCTTTTCAAATAGGCCAAAATGAAATAATCTGTGAGGATGAAGTCAAATTACTTGGTGTCACACTAGACCATAAACTAAACTTTGACTCACAAATAACTGATATATGTAAAAAAGCAGCTAAACAGCTAAATGTCTTACAGAGACTTAGCAAATTCTTAAATGAACCAACCAGATTGCTTATTTTTAAATCTTTTATCAGATCAACTTTTAACTATTGTCCTTTAATATGGCATTTCTGTAGCAAAACAAACACTGAAAAACTGGAAAAAATCCAATATAGAGCCCTAAAGATTGTTTTTAAGGATTATACATCATCTTATGAAACACTCCTCAATAAAGTAAATCTTACTACCTTACACCTCAACAGGATGAGATCTATTGCTATTGAAACTTTTAAATGCATGAATAATCTGTCACCAGAATATTTACAATCACTTGTTGAATGTAAACATACTAACTATTCTTTCAGATCTCAGAATACACTGGAGATCCCAAATGTACGGACAGTGAGGTATGGGAAAAGCTCATTTAGATTTGAGGCCGTCCGGGTGTGGAACAGCCTTCCAAACAACATAAGAACAGTTGATAGATACAAAGACTTCCTAAGACTGATCCGCACCTGGACAGGCCCCAAGTGTAAATGTGCAATGTGCATGCAGACCTGATTGGTCTTTGCTCCATGACATATGCATGGCTTTACAGTGTGTTTTATTTGCTTTCTGCATATGTGCTTCTAGCTTTGCATGTTTTATATATACAAAAGGTATTTTTCTATAATTTTTATTAATTTTATACCTTTGTGATATGAATTTCATAAATGTCCTAAAATGTACTGTAAAAAGTTGTATTGCAGAACTGTGATAAACATACTTTCTTAAATACTTGTATTGTAGAACTGTGATAAACATATTGAAATAATATTTGTTTTTGCAGAACTGTGATACATTAAAACAAACTTTTAATCAAGCTGGCTAACTCAGAGACATATGTATATATATATGCCGCTGTCTAATCCATCTGTGATATACAAGTATAATAGTTCTTATAGATTACTTACAATTTTTGTGATAACATGTATGATAGACAAAAGTCTGTGATATTGCTCTCTTGTTTTTTAACAGTAGATCAACATAATAAAGTGATGAGGTTTTACTCAATGGAAAGGGAGAGAACTGCGGTACATTATATGAATTTCAATAACCATGGTTGCCTCCCTTTGCATGGATCTAGTGCTTTTTAGTGCAATTAATGCTAAATTACGCTTTATTCAGTTGTTGTGTGCATGCCCTGCCCCTTTGTGCTTTTTTCCTTGTTTCTTTTTATGATTGCATGACATTGTACATTAATTTAATTTGTTTTTTTATACATATGTTTGTCGGAAAATAGCTCATGAGCTAATGTTATTTGTTATTTATATCCGACGTAAAATAAAATTTCTTGTATCTTGTATCTTGTACTACATTAAGCATGCAGAGTTTGAAAGGTGAACATTATTCACAGAACAAATAGACACTTCCATCCTCGGGAGCCGGTCAAAACGTACCCAATACCAAAATGTACCCACATTTTTGGGTCAAAACGTACCCAATTATTATATCATTAATTACACTATAATTATTAATACAATATCATATTGTGTTAGTTCCTCAGGTGTTTGTTTATGTTTTGGATAACAAATTTATGAAAAAAAAGGAAAAACGATACATGAAAAAATGACAAATGGAAATGTTGACAGTGATGTATTGAATTGAATAATTTCTATTATTTTAGATAAAACAATTTATCACTCAAATTTATACTACTGGAAGTAGGCTTACATATGAGCAACAACGAAATATTCACATAAACAGGCACATAGTCATGATAGTGGGAAATTATCAAATAATGCAGAGTGGAACGAGGCAGAACGCGGTTAGCCTTCATGTAAAAGTTGAGGAGACTGCCACCTGTCTGATATCATATAGAGCAATTTAAGTCAAGAATTAGAGGGATAAACAAGCATGAACAATTACATGACATGACATGAACAATTACCTGAAATAAAATAGGGAGTGATATAAATTTGGCAGCTTGTCCTTTGAAGCTTATAAAAAAATCTTGCTGGAGCACTGAATCCTAGCCTTCAATCTCCCGCCATCTTACCTCAGGACTTTTACATTGCTGTCCAGTTCGAAGGAACTCCATCAAGCGCTCCTCTATAACTTCATAAAACGAATGTAGTTCAATGTCCGTTAGAAAAAATATATCGCTTTAACAAGATGCAATATCAACGGCGATATTTCAGGGAGGTATTATCGGTGAAAGCTATAGGCTATCTATTTTGTTATTTACTCCACTATCCATCCAAAATTCCACCGGAACTGACTCCCAAATGCATGCAGCTTTTTGATTGGTCGAAATAAAAGTCACAGGCAGTTGGGTCGCATTAAACTTTTGTGTAGGTTTTAACAGAGCCATATACAGTATTTAGTTTTAAATGAATGTTATTTATTTTGGTTTTGGCATAAAAGCTCAAACAAACATCGCATGTACATAAACATTGATCGACCTGCATGCAACGAAAACCAAACACGGATAGGCTACATGATTGAAGTGAGTGTAATTTAAATTGCCACTCAAGTGTGCTATGTACAGCAGCGGGGTTTCAGCTTGGTGAAAAGAGTCTTACAATATGTGTGGGAATTTAGGAATTTAGACCTAAAAGTTATATCAGTTGCTGTATATTGGCGACAAGTGATGGATATACTTATCTTGGTTTAGTCATATATGAACACCTAAATTTCGAAATTAAAGCCAAGGCAGTTGTCCAGATAGCAAGTCGAACTCTCAATTTAATTGCTAAATGCAAATTTATTTATAGGAGAAGTTCCCATTAATTGTAATGTTTTTTACACACTTATATAATTATGTTGTCTGCCTAACAATTAGCGACTTCACACTTAACGCTTCACGATTCACAATCCCTATATAAACACGAATGCCGTCATGTGAGATTTTCCCGCGTTTTTGTACTCTGCGTAGAAAGGCGTAGGCCTGCAGGCGCGGATTTAGAGAGAGAGAGAGAGAGAGAGAGAGAGAGGGGGGGGGGGTTCGGCGTACGCTCCCTGAATTGCCAAAACATTTCTTTAGTAATATTTTAGATCTATATACAGTAAAACCTCTCTATAACGACCACTAAATTGTGTTAAGTAGTTGGTATTTAGAGCATGTGGCTGCTTAAAGCAAGGTGAAAGTAAAACAGAACGCTCCTATAGTCCTATAGCTCCTAAGCGTTCTGTTTTACTTTCACCTTGCTTTAAGCAGCCACCTGCCTTTAACACAAAATAATTGATGTAATTTAGTGGTCGTTGTAATTACTAGAAAATAATAAAATAATTATCTAGTAGGGGTGTTTTATTTCCCTCACCCAATTAAGCTCTTTTTCAACATGTATTACAAACACACTATTTATTTATGTCAAACATAAAAATCTACGACCCCCCCCCCCCCCTTCCAAAACAATGTCTACGCCCCATCTGAAATCCTGGATCCGCACCTGGTAGGCTATTTCATTTTATGGAGTAAAGGGTTAACTCTTTGAATATGCGACACATATGCGCTGACACTTGCAAATGCTACATAAGTCTAATTCAGATTGCTCCTAGAGAAACCCCAGATCAGGGTCTGTACTGGTTGCCATCCAAATCCAAGTTTCAGCCTTCCATACTTAGTGGACTATAGATATACAGTAAAACCCCTCTAATGCGTCTACCAAAATGGGCATATTTCACAGTAGCAGAGGCAGGGTGTAGCTTAATGCAGGACGAAAGTTATGCAGAAAGCTCCTATAGAAGCTTTCTGCATAATTTGCGTCCTGCATTAAGCAGCCACCTGCTTATAAAGACAGGTATGTTTATTCATTAAGTGGTCGCATTAGAGGGGTTCTACTATAGTTAATCACTGATGGGATATTCTACTTTGAAAATTCAGCGCTGTAAGAGTGTACCCACTTTAACCCTTTCCCTGTTCTATGTTTATTACAAATTTCAACACCTGGAATATTCATGGACAAATAGTTATAGGCTTATGAAATATGGAAGGTGGAACATTGTAGACATTTTAGAAAGTACAGACACAGATCTAAATATATCGAACTTCATTAGCAAACAGAGCAGACCCTGATCAGACGGCTTCTATAGGAGCAGTCTGATCTGGATCTACTCTGTTTGCAGATGCGTGAAAACATGTTTATATAACAGAAAGGGTTAACATGCATTTCACGAAATTCATACAAATGTGTATTGTCGGCCCTAGTCTGTTGTAATACGAAGGCCGGTGGTGACTTCAGACTTTATTCTTTAATCTTCATATTTCACACTTCAAACTTCAGAAGTCTAAAGTGTGAATTTTGAAGTGTGAAATCTGAAATGTGAAATTTGAACAATGGAGTTTGAACTACATTGTATGTATGTTCTATAAGATTTTAAAAGTATTTATTTATGAAGTTTGAAGCGTGAACTATGAAGTGTGTATGTAGTGAAATGTCACCTCCGGTCTTTCGTGCGAGCGAACACTTCATTTTGTGCTTCTAGTGTTGCTCTGGACGTTCATGTGTCATTTCATAATTTCCTGTCCCACTTCTGTTCTATTTTTACATGAATATTCATAAGTTAAATGTATTAATTATGATTCATATTTTTGCAATAATTCATAAATTTAAAAATATGACATAAAATATGAAAATATTATTTTATGTATAAATAATATGAATATGCGAAGTCTGGTATCAAAATAATTGTTGTGACTTGAGTAGTTTGGATTCATTAATATGGTATTGGTATTGTAAATAATTTCGAATTAAACGGAAAATAAGGAAACTTATGTTTTTCCTAGCTATAATAGAACAGAACACATTCAGATTGGCAATATGTAACATTATTTATGCCCAGTCAATGATAAGACTGCCGACAGACAAGTGTTTGAAGAAATGGCTCAGAATCAGCAGGTGGGGGCCATTAAAGCTAGGCATAATCCTTATCAACCAAGTGACAAAACTTGTCCCGGTGGGTCCTAATGTCTGCTCTGATCATTTTCAGAGAATTAATAGTAATTAGACCTAATTTATGGTCAGGAAACAGATGTTATCAAGTATATGATGGTCCGTTTTCCTGTTGTTTCTAAACATCTGGATTTGACTGGGAGTACTGAGCGGACAACATCTAAACCCGGCCAAATCTCGCAGTCCCCATTCAAGACATTCTTAATCAAATCAACATTATTGACGAATGTTTACTTTGTAAATTACTACCAAAAACTATAGAAGTTTTACACACACCCCCCTTCTCTCTCTCGGGGGCTACACTTTCCCACTTTCTATATTTCATTATAGCCATTTTGTTTATGAATATTCAGTAGGTATTGACATTTCGAATAAACATAGAACAGAGAAAGTACTAAAGGGTTAAAATGAACATATGAGGTATTATGGGAGTACATGTAGTTCACGAACGTGATGGATTGTATGCAATTAAAAATTCAATTCACACGACACTTGTTTACCTCTTTATATTATGAATATCCAGGAAAGAAGAATGACATCTCGAGCATGAACTGGGTGAATTATAAGCACTAGACTGTTTGTATACTAACAGCTAAAAAATGTAGACTCATATCTATCTGTTATTTTATAAGCACAGCAGGAGCCGTCTGATCTGGTTCTTGTCCGTCGCAAAGTCGTAAACATGCGAATAATCGGGTAAATCATTAACCCGTTACTCCTTAACCCATTCGGCGCGCCAAATTTCTAATTGTCTGCAAATCAATTTTGTTAAATCATTTGGTAAAATAAGGAAATGAGATAAATAAACGCAAATTTCAGAGGAATGAAGCACAGATATAGAAATAGAGTTTGAGACAAAAAGTGAAGTCCCTGATCAGGCTGCGTCTGATCTGGGACTGCACTATTTGTCGTGGTGCATTTTTGCGACCTTGGCGGTGAAATGGTTAAATACGTCTTTCTTCGCCTTTGCAAACAGAGTAGACCTAGATATGACGGCTCCAATCAGAGTCTACTCTGTTTGCTTATGATATAATATAGATATGAATCTACAGTTTCTGTCATGGCCAAAATTACCCACGTAACTGTGTATATATGCTATTATAACAATAAATGTTATTAATATTCATATCATTACATGACTATTCATGGAGTAAAAGTTCGAAGGACAATACCTCTCAGAAGAATATGGCACTGAAGAGGATTGACCAAATGCAATCAGCCAACGGAAGTATAATTTCAACGACATTCTGGATAAATATTATCCTCTTGAAATCACCCGGAAACAGAAACCTGTGATGATGGTAAACGGAAACAAAAGGATCCCGACTTAACCCTTTCCCTTAACCCTTTTGGCGTCAACTTTCTAATTGTTGTCTGCCTCTGCTGCCAGCCATTTTTGTAAAATCATTCGGTAAAATATGGAAATAAGATAAATAAATGCAAATTTCAAAGGAATAAAGCACAAATATAGAAAAAGAGTTTAAGACAAAAAGCCTTGAAAAGGCGGCGTCTGATCTGGGACTGCACTATTTGTTATGGTGCATTTTTGCGGTGAAAGGGTTTAAGATACGATTTTTGAGGAACCGACACATAGGGTAGACACAGAGCTGCTGTTTACAAATACTTATGGAACAATGTAAATATGATTCTCAAGTTTCTTTCATGGCAAAAATATGCCTGGTTCAAATTATATTATTGAAATTAAGCTAATTATTATTCATACACTCGTTATTTCTGTCATGGACATTCACAAGAAACATGGTTAAACTTTCACACACATGCTATATGCAATCTCTTCGTGCTATAAGACTTGACCCAGAGCACGAGATAAAGGTGCATACTCAAATACTAAAGTCGTCCTTTCTCCACCACACCCTATGTTTTGACCACTCTTTAGAATCATCTCTCTCGAGAAAGATTATCGAGACGATTATAAAGAGTGGTCAAATGATGAAGTTATTCTCGAAAATGTTTTAATTTGTTTGCGCATCTTATCTGGACCACTGTAATATAATTTTGTATTACATATATATTGTGTTGGCCTTTTTTGTTTTAGATGTGCATTTGTCAGTAAAGTTTTGGTGGTGTTGGTAGTATTCTTATTTTATACATGTATTTGATTTTTCAGTTTTAACCCTTTACCCAATAGCCTATTTCTAGTTTTGAAGACAGGTGACCACTTAAAGCAGGTTGAAAGTAAAGCAGAATGCGCCTTAATGCGCATTCTGCTTTACTTTCAGCCTGCTTTAAGCTACCACCTCCTAGAATATAGAAGCTATTTATGATGCTATATGCTCATTATTTTAAAAATTGGAACTATTTTCTTCAGCGGAGGAATATATTAAACTCGCTTAAAGCCGCTTCTATCAGGTAAAGGGTTAATACAGTAACAGCCCTAGGACCAAAGTTATGCAGAACGCTCCTGCATTAAGCAATCACCTACTTTTAACCCATTCCCTCATATTGACGCCTTTTAAAGTCTCTGCAAAAGCCAACAGTTGAAACCATTGTGATATTTAGAGCATTTGCTCCTATAGGAGCAAATGCTCTATTTATCACAATTGTTTCAAACTACAAAATTCTAAAATTTTGCATTCATTTCTCTAGTTAATGCTCCTTTTCGGTAGATTTATTCAAAGAGGAAGGATCTAAAAATAGCATATGAGGTAATGGCTTAAAGACGTCCATCTCTACTAATTAAGTGGTCGCTATAGAGGAGGTTTACTGTATTCAATAAATCTACAAATTGAACACTAAAACAAGCCCCGCCGTACATTCTCTTACTTTTATATACATTTTGATACAGCTACTAGTTTTGTTCTTTAAACAATCGTTTTCTGGTCCCAAGGTAGGCTACTCATTATCCTCCCTTCCCTCATGACTATTAATGTAAGAAATATTGGCTGTTTGAATATTAATTAGTGGGATTGTATAATGCCGCTATGAAAAAAAAAGATATCTTTTCCAAGGCAGAAACTGTAGAATCAGAAATATTTCATTTCACGAGAAAACAGAGTACAGGTATACACTATAAGCAGACGGCTCATCAAGGAGGTCAAAAGGTCTATATGAGGCAAAGGACACAATGCACGATTCTACCCAAATCGAAAGATTTCATTCAAAACAAACACTTTTATAATTAAACCTTTTCCTGACGCTTTTAACACCTTTGCAAACAGAGTAGACCCAGATCTGACGACTTCTGTGTGTGAGAGAGGGGAGGGAGACAAAAAAGACAGAGAGAGATAGATATTCAGAGAGACAGAGGGAGAGTGACAGAGAGACAGAGAGAGAGACAGAAAGACACACATGCACAGGTGGTGGGACAGAGAGAGAGAGAGAGAGAGAGACAGACAGAGACAGAGACACAGAGAGACAGAGAGACAGAGAGACAGACAGAGAGACAGACAGACAGACAGGCAGAGATACAGAGACAGAGAGAGACAGAGAGAGAGAGACAGACAGACAGACAGACAGAGACAGAGAGACAGAGACAGAGAGAGACAGAGAGACAGAGGGAGACAGAGAGAGGGGGAGAGAGAGACACACACACAGACAGAGATAGACAGAGAGAGACAGAGAGAGCCAGAGAGAGAGACAGACAGACAGACAGAGAGACAGAAACACAGGCATACAGACTCTGTAAGAACATTCTTACTATATGAATAGTTAGTCACTTTTATTTCACGGCGACTCGGACATGGAGACACAGTCGATTGTATAACCACTAGCAATGCTCCAACTCTGATAACCTGTATAATAGTGACAGAAAGAGTACACGGGGTGGGTGGGGTTGAAATGTATTTTTCAGCTATAATAAGGGGTTTAAGATGTGACAATTGCTCTGGGTGTAAATACAGTAAAATCCACCTAAAGCGACCGCTTTAGCAATAAACTTCAATGTTTTCCTAAACAGGTGGTTGCTTAATACAGAACGAAAGATTTCTGTATTACTTTCGTCCTGTATTAAGCTACCCAGAATTAGGCCTCGTTTTGACGGTCGCTTTAGAGGGGGTTCGCTGTACGCTGTGCAAAATGAGAAGGGTTCCGTTTTGCTTGGATCCTTTATATTATTAACACTTATTGTTGTAAGTTTCTTCCTCATGTCACATGTTGTATACGTGCTGAGTGATTCAATAAAGTATTAACACTGTTAAATTTATTCTTAAGGCGAATGCCAAACAAATTGGACGAACACACTTTCTTATCTCATATCAGCCTCGTCGTGAGAAAAATAGCCCTATGACATTGCAAATAGTCAAGACCCCGATCAGCTGTAGTGTCTGATCAGGGTCTACAGTTTGCAGCAGTAGCGGAAAACTATTTATGAATCTGACGAGTGATAGTGTTGACCTTGATCAGACTCCGCCTTGGAAATTCTGTGGCGGATCTGGGTCTACATTGCACTCTCCATGCGTCTGAATTGCCTCAGGAAAAGCAAGAAAATTAGATGTATTCACGCTTTGTTTTAATTTATATTCATTCATAGTTGATATTTTTTATTATATTACATGTACATAGTATAACCAATTTGTATATTGCTCATTTCACTATGTGAATTGTATATGACATAAGGCAATTGCATTGCCAATTTGCTTAAGTAAACTTTGAAACTTTCGTTATTGGTGACCCTATATAGAGGCTTGTCTTGACAAAATACAACGCGAAAAGAGGAGATAGGATAACACACTTATAGACATGGTGTAATTTAAGTTTAAGAATAAATAATTTCATTGTGATGAGATGTTATTTCAAAGTATATACATGTATAGCAAAGAAAACGTGTCATGCAAGGTTCATTTACTATAAAAATGAAGACATTGTATTGCCAGTAACCCTACACTTCATGTAAACACCCTTAACGCATTTGCCAACAGAAAATACCTAGACCAGACCGTCTGATCAGGGTCTGCTTTGTTTGCTGATGTAATTTCATAGATCTGTTTTTTAGTTTCTGAAACGGCTACAATGTTCCACCTTAGAATTCATATTATAACTATTTTGTCCATGAATATTCAATAGGTATTGGGATTTGAAATAAATAAAGAACAGGGAAAGGGGTTATTAACTATTCTATGATAGTATCGCGAGAAAACATTTTAGTGGAGACACTGATAAGCTGCTGCGTTGAAAAGCACCGCCTGCTCAGGGTCTCCTCTATATGCAACAGTTATGGACAGACTAATGTTGACCCTGACGAGTGACAAACGAGTTTTCGACGTAGCGACTGATCTGTACAAACTGTTTTCAATGTCCAGTGGTACATTTTCTCGCAACGCCTTTCATGAGACATTAATTTCTATAAAACAAGAGAATCGGTAGAACCGATGGATGCTCCCCAAATAAATGCTAGTTCCAAAAATAGTATAAAAAAGTATACATGTATAACAAAATAACAACGGGCAATAACTCCTAAATTATGCAAAAGAGAATGCCGATTTGTGTGCACCGCGCTTCTCCTCATCGAGATCTATCTACCTATGAAGTTTCCTGTTGATACCTGTTATAGTTTTTGTGTTTTGCTACGGACAAATTTTAAGTATGAAAATAACAAAGGGCAATGACTTCTAAAGTATGCAAAAGAGAGTGACGATGCTTATGCACTGCACTTCCCCTCATAGAGACCTATCTACCTATGAAGTTTCCTGTTGATACCTATTATAGTGTTTGTGTTATGCTCCGGACAAAATTTAAGTATGAAAAATAACAAAGGGCATTAACTTCTGAATTATGCAAAAGAGAGTGATGGTTTATGTGCACTGCACTTCTCCTCGTCGAGATCAATCTACCTATGAAGTTTCATGTAAATATCTATTACAGTTTTTTGTGGTATGCTCCGGACAAAGTTATGACGGACGGAAGCATAAAATATAATATAAAGAATAACATTACTTCTGGTCACGCAACACTGCTTTCAAATAAGGGGAAGGTTTCAACTTTTCAATGTTCTCACTTAACCCTTTCCCTGTTGCAATATGCATGTAAGAAAAAAATGACACCATGAATATTTATTACATTATTTTTATAATGGTACATAAACACGTGACATTTTGGCTAAGGCCGACGCTGTAGAATCAGATCTACATAATACCATAAGCATAGGATCCTCTAATCTGTTTGCAAAGGTGTCGAAAGGCGTATTTATGAAGCAAAGCGTTAATGAGCTGAGAAGCAGCATCAACGTACTCCAACAGTTCTATGCCACCACCAGTCTGTCTCTCCACCAGAATACGGAATCTTTGACATGTTGTTTTGTATATTCGTTTCCTGAGTTGTTGTTTGCCTCCATTGTCGACATGTAGCTGTCAGAATCTCGTAGGTGCACATGAATTACATATGCATGTGCGCTTGCGAGCTTCTGTCTGCAACAAAACGATATAGGAATTATTGTATAAAATTAAAAACTGACTGTGGAATGTGTGAATCTAATGTACACATGAACTTCGATATCTCGAACTCGGATAATTCGAACTTCTGGATAACTCGAACTAAAAGTTCGGTCCTTCCAAAACTTACAGAATTGCTCTAACATGTATGACTACGCATATTTAGAAACACACATGACAGCTTAATGCAGGTCTAAAGTAATGCTGAAAGCTCCTGTAGGAGCTTTCAACAGCCCTTTAGATCTGCATTAAGCTGTGAACTGTCCAGATTAGAAATCAGATAGCTCGAACTTCTGTTATTTCGAACAAATTTGTATGGTCCCTTGACGTTCGAGATATCGAAGTTGAGCTGTACAAATTGGTGAGCATATCAATTATATACTAAGACTTTAAAGATAGAAACATATACCATTATATGGCTGACAGAAGCTCGAAAATGCATATGATTTCACGTACAATAAGAAAATGAGATAAATAAATGCAAATTTCAAAGGAATAAAGCACATATATAAAAATTGAGATTCAGACGAAAAGTGAAGTCCCTGATCAGACGCCGCCTTGATCTGGGACTGCACTATTTGTCTTGGTGCATTTATGCGACATTGGCGGTGAAATGGTTAAAAACACTAATTGCAATGTGTTCAGTCAAAGTTAACGATTAGCTTCTTGAATCAAATCGGCGTATATTGTCTGAGAAACAACAGTCTAGATACCTCCAGTAAATGTTTTCCATGAGAGCCCTTTGACAATCTTCCACTAGAGCCCTTTGACAATCAATCTGTATCGGAAGCCCCTGAGTTGGGAGACCACAAAATAATTTGCTAAAAATCTAAAATAAGAGATGCACAATGGCATTAGATCTATATGCGGAACATTATTCAAAGATACATGAAATTCGTTTAAATGAATTAGGAGGAGTAGCGCTAATGAATTGAGTACCCAAACTCCATGTACTATTATGGCTAAGTCCGTGTTTTGTTATAGAACACCAAGAAGCATTACATAAAGAACATTACTGTCAAAGTGTTCATACCCGTGTAGGAGTTGCTCTTACAAGTTCAAAAATACAACATATCTGGAATAAATCCTAAAGTTAAATTATCTCCCCTGAAATAACACGTCCCTTACACCGGTTTAACTCCCCAGTGGTGATTTTGCCACTGACCGTTCCAAGGCGGTACTCTCTTTGTAACCCTTGCTTTTATCTTTGTTTGGTGTTTTTTGTGTTTTTGTACTTGTGCGTTTGTTCCTGTTTAGCATTTTCACTTCTTGATGTGCGTGTGTGTGTATGTATGTGTTTGTATGTTAACCCTTACATTAATTTTTTGTCTGGTGTCTTTGTACTTGTGCGTTTGTTCATGTTTTGAATTCAATCCCGTGTGTGTGCATTACTTGCTCTATCGATGTTTTGGTGATGGTGTGTCTTGTGTGTAGCTTTTCTTGCTTGACTTTTACTACTTTTTCATTATGAAATTCTGTTGAACAGTTTAAGAGGAGCTGCACTTACAAGGATAGAGTCAAAAGGCCTAGTGATTTCTAAGTTCAAAGGGACATAACCCAGAGAAAAATTGCAGAAGGAAATATTCCCGACAGTTTGTACATCTACATATTGTGTTCTTGCTACATACGCTGTTTTATGAAATTCTGTTGAACAGTGAAAGAGGAGTTGCGCTTACAAGTATAGGGTCAAAAGACCTAGTGATCGCTAAGTTCAAAGGGGCATAACTCCCAGAAAACTGCGGAAGAGTTGCGCTTACAAGATTGGCAGCCGCCTGACCGACGACCCGCCCGTCCGACCGGCCGCCCGCCCACCCACCCGCCGTACATCACCATTTCAATAACCTGGATTTTCCGTGGAAACCCCGGCTTAAATCATTCATGATGTCCATTCTTTTAACAAATTAAGTTTTCTTTTGCTTTAACCCATTCGGTACCAAATTTCTAATTGTAGTCTGCAACCCAATTTTGTTAAATCATTCGATAAAATAAACAAACGATATATTATAAATAAATACGCAATTCAATGGAATAAACCATAGATCTAGAACTAGAGATTGAGACAAAAAGTGAAGTTCCTGATCAGACACCGCCTTGAAAAGGCGGCGTCTGATCTACAACTGCACTATTTGCCGTGGAGCATTTTTGCGACATTGGCGGTGAAAGGGTTAACGGAATTCTTTAAATATTGCGCAAATCATTTGATTTCTTTTTTCAGCAGTATAGAAAATACAGTGTAACATGAAGGCGTCAACTAGGAAGTTGTTGTTGTTGTTGTTGTTGTTGTTGGTGGTGGTGGTGGTGGTGTGTGTGTGTGTGTGGGGGGGGGGGGGGGGGGCTAGTTAGTTTGCAGGGGTGCTAAATCGAACGTTGACAATGTGTGTTTGCAATTATAATTCAAATTTCTATAATTCGATATTTGTTGGAAATGTAAGCATGACATTTGGTAGTATATACCTTTAAATGTTTATACAGGTAACAGAGGTCCAGATAGTATGCACAAAATTAAAGATTCAAGATTTTTTTCAAGATTAAACAATTCAAGAGCAATTCCTTTATTTCTCACCAAACCCTATTCTTTGACCACTATTTATAGAGACGATTCTAAAGAGTGGTCATATTATAGAGGTTGGTGGAGAAATTACGATTTTAGTATTTGGGTACGCACCTTTATCTGTAGCTCTGAAACCTGGTAAGTAAGTGAGTAAATGCGTTTATTATGGTGACATGTGTTGCAAGTCATAGGTTAAGCAATATTTACAACCACTCTAAAACACAGGACCCCCTGGTAGATAGATTTATGTGGTAAGGCATCAGTTTTCAGCACTTGCTAATTGGACACCAATAATGTAGGGAACAAACCGTGGGAACAAAACCCTATTGTAGACTGGCCGCCAGGGCATGAGTTTACCTCTTATACATAGACCCAACCTCTTTAAATGAATCTTCCCAAAAGGAGCATTTACTAGAGAAAAGTAAATTGTAGAATTTTGTAGTTTGAAACCATTGTGATAAATAGAGCATTTGCTCCTAGGAGCAAATGCTCTATTTATCACAATGGTTTCAAGAAGTGGTTATTACAGAGGCGTAGAAAGGCGTATTTATGGAGGAAAGGGTAAATATACTGTAGATGTAGCTGACTCTCGGCATTACTGTAATATGATCGATGTACATAAACAGTTGTCGCCAATATACAGCAAACGATATAACTTTTATGTCTAAATTCCTGTACAACAAAATATAGTGCCAGACCCGTCAGTTAAGCCTAACCTTGTAATTGGAAACCATGATAAAATGAATAAGAGTCAGATTATGTAAACGGCACATGGTAATTAATTTTTCAAAGCATTTACAAGTGAAAACAGAAAATACATTGTTACAGGTTTGATGTGAGATCTACATGATGTCTGCTAAAAATGAGAGTACAGTGCTCCCTCCATTAACTCATTCCCTCGTAGGCTATTTTTAGATACAACCTCTTTGTATAAATATACCCAAAAGGAGCATTAACTAGAGAAATTGATAATTTTAGAATATGGTAGTTTGAAACCATTGTGATAAATATAACAATGGTTTCACAAAGTGACTTTTACAGAGATGTCAATAGTCGTCAAGATGAGAGAATGGGTTAACGTCATCTCTCAACAACGGTTCCCTCCCCATAACGACAGCGTCTATTCCCCCGTAGGAATTTCAAGTAAACATGACATAGATCTGATTTCACATTTTTTGTCAAAGCAAAATAAATCCATTGAAAAGGTTACATTATAGAAATTGAGTTTTGTGTGGTTAATAATAGGTAAATGAATACTGAACACAGTGAACAGAGAAAGGGCTAATTTACTTATTAATTTTAACGCGTTTTATCTAGAATCTCGTATCTAGAATCTCGTATACCTGCAATACCGTATTGAGTGTCTATCACCCCCTTATCAAAAGCCCCCCCCCAAAAAAAAAAAACCCCAAAAAACCAAAAAAAACCTCATCCTATCAAAAGCCCCCCCCCCTTAAAATTGTCAAGTGTTACAAAAGCCCCCCCCCCCCCGCCCCCGGATGAAAGAAAATATGCATTAAGTTCACTTTTTAATTTCTGAAAGGAGGTGATCCCCCGAGAGCAAAAATTGCAACACAAAAAGAGAAAATTGCAGACTCGGTTTTATTGAGTCTGTTCATGAACAGTAATTGAATGTGCAACACTGCTCACGCCCCTAGCACCGGCTTAAGTGGTATTCAATTTTCAGAACAAGAAGTACTGAAATTCATGATCTCGAAGGATCAGAAGGTATAACAACACTGAGAATGAAGTACGGGGCGACGTTTTACGGCCGCCACACAAGCACTTAACACCTGCTGCTTTTAAAGCTAAGAATCAACAATATTTTTTTTCAAATTAAGTTAGGTGCAATACAGACATAACTCAATATGAATTTCATACTCAAAACGAATTTCATATTAAGTTACGTCTGCATTGCACGCAGGTGGTGCTATCATAAACAGAACAAATGTTACTTGCATGTAAATATTGTTAAGAAATATTGGTATTTCATATCTTAATTTCATGTTGTGCAAGCAGAACAGTGAACATTAATACATGTTTAACATTACAAGAGTGCTCAAATATAGCCAATTCATAGCAATACAGACATAACTCAATATAAATTTCATTGGCATTCCATAATCCGATTCAGTGCAATACAGCCATAACTCAATATGAATTTCATACTCAATATGAATTTCATATTAAGTTATGTCTGCATTGCACGGAGGTGGTGCTATCATAAACAGAACACATGTTACTTGCATGTAAATATTGTTAAGAAATATTGGTATTTCATATCTTAATTTCATGTTGTGCAAGCAGAAAAGTGAACATTAATACATGTATTACATTACAAGAGTGCTCAAATATAGCCAATTCCTAGCAATACAGACATAACTCAATATGAATTTCATACTCATTATGAACTTCATATTAAGTTATGTCTGCATTGCACGGAGGTGATGTTATCATAAACAGAAAAATGTTACTTGCACGTAAATATTGTTAAGAAATATAGTCGATAGCCGATTTCATAATTGCACTGGTGTGATGCTATCATCATAAAAAATAAATAAGTAAATGTATTTTTTTTGTATTATTACTTGAATGTATTTTTGGAAATATTGGAATTCAATTAAATTTCAATTTCATTTCTTTAAACGAAAGTTTTTTTTTGATAGGGGGTGATAAGGGGCGCTTTTCATTGGAGGGGCTTTTGATAGGGTTTTTTGTAGGGGGGCTTTTGATAGGAGGAGGGGGCTTTTGAGTTTACCCCGCCGTATTAACCCTTTCCCTGTTCTTTCCCTGTTCTATATTTATTCCAAGTTTCAATACCTGCTGAATACTCATAATAATGACATATGGATAGTTATAATGAAATATGGAGGGTGGAACATTATAGTCGGTTAAGAAAGTAAAGACACAAATATTTCAAATTCCACTAATCAAACAGAGCAGACACTGATCAGACGGTTCATAAAGGAACCGTCCGTCTGATCTGGGTCTACTCTGTTTGCAAATGCGTGAAAATGTGTTTATATGCAGGAAAGGGTTAACCCACTTATCAGACACAGGCACATTGTACGCAATTACAGAGTAGACCCTGATCAGAAAACTCCTGTAGGAGCTGTCCGATCAGGGTCTGCTCGGGTTGCTTATAGAATAAAATAGATCTGACTCTACAGTTTTTTTGTGGTGATCAAAATTTTCCTTCTTTGTAGCAAGGAAGAAGACTAAATGATAATTGTGGTCAAGTATGGCAATAGTAGGGTATAATATATACACGTCATCCGAGGTCATGTTGTTGGTGGTTTGTCGTGGTTTACCGAGGTTTCGAATTTGGCGGGAAAGAAAACGGATTAGAACCAGATAAGAGATATTGGGTTTCATTCCCAAAATTCAGGCACGTAGGCAAGTAATGAAGACTGGGACCGTTTATGATATAAGCAAATTTGTATGGGGAGGGTGTCCTCTCACATGCTGATATTTGTTTTAATTAATGCTTTCATAAATGCGATTTCCATGCATTCTTAGACGATTTATTGACCGGTATAGCTTTTTACCCTTTCCTTCTCATAAACGCATTTGCAAATAGAGAAGACCCTGATATTGACGCCTCTTAACAACTCTGTAAAAGTCACATTTTTAAACCATTGTGATAAATAGAGCATTTGTAACGTGTCGATAAAATTGTCAGGGACGTAGCCAGCAATACGCGCATATATACGGACTTACGTAACACCAATCTGAAAGATGAAAACTGTATTATATGGCAAACCCATTCCCTCGTATTGACGCCTTTAGACGCTTCTGTAAAAATCACGTTTTGACACCATTGTGATAAATAGAGCATTTGCTACCATAAGAGCAATTGCTCTATTTATCACAATGGTTTCAAAATTAAACAATTCTAAATCTGCTCCGGGCCCCTATAGCCACGGTATACGTACATTGCATTTGGATTCAGATACGCTCTTAGCATACTACTGTATACCAATATTTATTAACCCTTTCCTTAATATAAACGTGCTTTCGCGCATTTGAAAATAAAGTAGACTCAGGGTCTGCTCTGTTTGCCAATGAAATTTGATAAATATGCTCCTTTACTTTCTAAAAAGGCTACAGCGTTCCACTTTCAATATTTCATTATGGCCATTTTGTCCATGAATATTTAACCCTTCTCTTGCTGAATTTTAAAATACATTTATCCTACTTTACCCTTGCCCTGTTGTATAATTACATATATCTCCACTGTGTACAAGTATTTCGCTGTGCAATCGCTGCTGTAGAGTGCACTGATTGCACAATCAATTTGTAAATAGTGCAGACCCTGATGAGACAGCTCCTGCAGGAGCTGCCTCATCTGGATCTTCACTATTTACAGGTAGGTATATTGACGTGAATAGCAAGAGAAGGGTTAATATGTATTGGAATATGAAATCCACATAGACCAGGAAAAGGGTTAACCGTTCGCCTGCTAGACACCGTCAGTCCCATTTGCCTACACAGTTTGGATCCAGACGAGACGCCGAATAACTCGGCGTCTTATCAGTATCCATAGTATTTTACACTCGGCTGATATTTTCTCAAAAGTTTAACCCTTTCCATGTTTTATGTTTATTCTAAATTTCAATACCTACTGAATATCCATGAACAAAATAGCTATAATGAAATATGGAAGGTGGAACATTGTAGCCATTTTAGAAACTAAAGAAATAGATATATCCAATTCCATTAGCAAAGAGAGCAGACCCTGGTCAGACGGCTCCTATAGGAACCGACTGGTCTGGGTCTACTCTGTTTGCAAAAGCGTGAAAAGGTGTTTATATGAAAGAAAGTTTAACGAGGCGGAAGTCAATACAATTTGTTACAGAACGGCGTTTGAGAAGACATTATTTTTTGCAGGCTAAAGGTTAAGAAGGGCCCGTCTGGGAAAGGGCCAATTTACCTGATGTCACTGTCCTGCTGACAAAACATTCAGTTTCTATGCAGATAAAAGGGAAAACGTTTTACATTACCTGTAGCGAATCAGTATCCGAGTATCCATAATGTCAGTAGTTTTAATTAATTACCCCCAGAGGCATACATATAATATAATATATGTATATCGAATCCCTACTATTCTGATGTTAATTGCGACACAGATCACCGATGAGCGGCAACTAGCGAAGGTTATAAACCTGCGGTCCGAACTCACAGCTGGCCAAACATCGGCCTCTGCGTTCCATTGCTACACGCCATTCCCATTCAATGACCTCAAAAGATTTAGTCCAACCGTGCTTGAGGGTATTTGTTTACAGCCTATTGAAGATTCCTCGACTGCAAGTAAACTTTTTGGTCTTGGTCATTAGGTTACGACAAAACCCCTCTTAACCGGAATTTTAATAGAGACTAATTTCGATAGTCTGCTTACTACTGGACGAAAGTCATACAGAACGCTAATTTAGGAGTTTTCAGCATGGTGTTCATCCTGCATCAAGCTACCATTGGTCTTAATTTTAACCCACTTCCTCATGTTGACGCTTTTTGACGCCTCTACTTAAGCTACAGTAAAACCTCTCTATAACGACCACTTAATTACATCAGGTATTTTGTGTTAAAGGCAGGTGGGTGCTTAAAGCAAGGTGGAAGTAAAACAGAACGCTCCTATAGGAGCCGTCTGATCTGGGTCTACTCTGTTTGCAAAGGCTAAGAGAGGCGTTTTATGGGGTAAATGGTGAACAAAGGGACGCTAAACCGTTTACATTGTGTTCCTTTAGCGAACGATATTATCTCTATAGCATATTATCAGCATAGCGGCTGACACGTTAACTGAAAAGTGTGTACAGTAAAAAACCCTTAATTGGCCCTTAAAATTAGTACATGTGTCAGTGTAACGTTAGCCTTTAACCCTTTAACCCTTTCCCTCATCGGCTATTTTAGATCACAACATCTTTGAATAAATCTATATTTACTAGAAAAATGTTTTAAAACCTCTGTTTATCACAATGGTTTCAAAAAAATATTTTAGGCAGAGGCGTCAAAGAGCGTCTATATTTATTCCAAATTTCATCGTTGCCAACGTACGGCAAATGATATACGTTTTTTATAAGTCGAAATTCCGGTACATTAAAATATCTTGCCCGACAGGTCAATCGCCTGACCCTCTAGTATTAAACACCGATAAAAACTTTAAAAAGGAACAGACTCATATTCACAAGATACACATACTCATATACATTCCCGGCACTGACAATGGGGGACAGAAAACTCGTTAACATGAAAGCTGCATAATGTTTGCTAGAAAAGTAAGAGTACGATATCTAAAATCTGCATACTCCCCACTGATTATAATTGACAGCATATAATATCCAAATCTACATGGTGTTTTCAAGTAAAAAGTAAGTGTACGATATGTGAAAGCTACATGGTGTCTGCTTGTAAAAAAGAGAGTGTCTTATGAAAGTGACATATTTTCACATTCCCTCCTAGTGACGCATTTTGGCACCTCTATAAAAGTCACATTTAGAAAACATTGTGATAAATAGGAGCAAATGCTCTATTTATCACAATGGTTTAAAAACTACCCACTTCTTAACCCTTCGCTTGCTATTCACGTCAATATACCTACGTGTAAATAGTGAAGACCCAGATGAGACAGCTCCTGTAGGAGCTGTCTCATCAGGGCCTGCACTATTTACAATTTGATTGTGCAACCAGTGCACTCCACAGCAGTGATTGCACAGCGATATACTTGTACACAGTGAAGATATATGTAATTATACAACAGGGCAGGGGTAAAGAAGGAGAAATGTGTTTTAAAATTCAGCAAGAGAAGGGTTAAATTCTCCTTTTCGGTAGATTAATTCAAAGAGGTTGAGTCTAAAAATAGTCCAGGAGGGAATGAGTTAAGTTGGCCATCTGTGTATCGTATTTGTAGTTTTGTACAATTTCAATCATTCATGTTTAACCCTTACAGCGCTTAATTTTCAAATGGACTCTTCTAAAATGCAAACAGGTCAAGCTTATGGTGAATATTTAGGGGTGTTTCTAAAGAAAAGTGTAACATGACTGTTCTATTATCAAACTTCATTCATGAAGTTTCTTGAAACAAACTATAACTAAAGTAACTACTGCGCATGCTCATACACATACAGGTATGTTATAGCAGTCTGCTGGAGATTCTATTAGTTAGTTCGTTCTTGTAAATAAATGTAGAAACAACACGATTGTGTTTGACTCACTTGAGGCCATTTATATTATTATACTATCAATGTACATTTGTACGGATAGACCAAAATAACAAAACATGGTGTCAGAAGAAACAACTCAACTGTGAAATTACGGAATTTGTTATCGCTACTTTGCCATTTGCTTTAATTAACAATGGAACTTAGTGGTATTCCGCCTCCAAGAATTGAATGGGAATCGTCAAATTTACCCGAGGAATGGGACAATTTTAAAGATCATGTCAGTTTAATATTTTCCGGACCTTTGAAGGAGAAGGAAGAAGAAGAGAAAGTTTCATACCTCTTACATTGGGTTGGCGATAAAGGACGCCAAATTCAAAAGACTTGGACTGATATTTCGGCTGATGATTCAAAACTCCTGGACACTTACTATACACGTTTCAAAAAGCACGTTCAACCAAAATTAAATCCAATATTCGCCAGGTATCGTTTTAACAACGAAATTCAAGGATCAGACACGATAGACAGTTTTGTCACTCGCTTAAGAATCAGAGCGCAGGACTGCAACTTTCAGATAAATGAAACAACCAATATAACGAACGATATGATCCGGGACAGGATTGTATTTGGTTGCTCAGATGGAAAGGTGCGTGAAAAGCTGATCAACCAAGGTGAAAAGCTCACTATGGACAAGGCAATACAGATCGTCCAAAGTTATGAGTACTGTCAACAGCAACTGAGTTCGATGAGCATTACGTCAAATAACGTTGACGCAGTCAAACAGACGTCTCATGGTCGTGGAGGAAAGACGAGACAGACCAAGCGACAAGGAAGACCACGAATGGCAGAAGGGGCACAAAGGACATGTGGACAATGTGGGTATACGCATTCAGGCAGCAGTGTTTGCCCTGCAAAAGGAAAACGTTGCCGAAAGTGCAAAAAACTGAATCACTTCCAGAAGATGTGTAGATCAACACGTTTTGTGAATCATGTGACACATGCGGAAAGTGAAAATGACACAAGTGACCAAGACATGTACCACGTAGACATGGTAAGTGCTTCTTCTTCTTCACAGCCAAATCGTGAACCCCTGTTTGTAAACCTTAAAATTGGTCCAAGAAGCTCTCATGTTAGATTCAAAATTGACACTGGGAGTAGTGCTAACATTATACCAATGGCTCAATACAAAACATTAGGTATAAGCAAAACACTGCAACAATCTGACTGCAGGTTAATAGCATATTCCGGAGATATGCTGAAAACTTTAGGCATGACAACATTAGATTGCTGTCATAAAGGCACCGTAATGCCTACTCGCTTCTACATAGTTGACACGCAATCGCCGCCATTGCTTGGTACGCAAACGTCAATAGATCTTGGCCTTATTAAGTTAACGTTTGCTGTAGATCACACACCGTCAGACGCCACATTCGCCGTGACGAAACAGTCAGTTCTGAATGAATATGGTGATCTATTCAAAGGCATAGGCGTGATGCCTGGGAAAAGTCGTTTGCATCTTAAAGATGACGCCGTACCGACTGTAAACCCTCCGCGCCGGGTTCCTGAAGCGCTCAAGTCTAGATTAAAGTCGGAACTAGATCGCATGGTCAAAGACAAAATAATTAGACGTGTAACCGAGCCAACCGACTGGGTTAACTCTATAGTTGTAGTTGAAAAGCCCAAAACGGGAAAACTTAGGGTATGTCTTGATCCAAAAGCATTGAACGAAAATATTCGGAGACCACATTTTCAGATTCCTACTCTCGAAGACGTGACGTAAAAATTAGCGGGAGCTAAGTATTTCACCATACTTGACATAACACACGCGTACTGGAGCGTAGAGTTAGACGAGCAGTCGTCGCTGCTCACAACTTTCAGCACACCGTTTGGTAGGTATTGTTACTTGAGACTTCCATTCGGCATTTCTTCTTCTGGTGACATATTCCAGCAGAAAGTCAGTGAAATATTCGAGGGATTGCCTGGCATTCAAGCCATAGTCGACGACACGCTAATATACGGTCGAACGAGACGTGAACATGATCAGAACCTAAAAAGAGCTCTGGATCGTGCACGAGAAAAAGGGATCAGATTCAATCCTGAAAAATGCATCATAGGCGTGACAGAGGTTCCATTTTTTGGACATGTCATTAGCGATTCTGGTTTGAAGCCAGACCCAAGCAAAATCGAAGCAATCTTGAAAATTCCTATCCCAGACAGCCGCGCGAAGTTAGAAACCTTTTTGGGTATGGTTAACTATCTAGCAAAGTTTGCGCCAAACCTTGCAGATGCTACGCAACCGCTCAGAAGCCTTTTGAAAAAGGAAGCAGAATTCATTTGGGATCAACCGCAAACAGAAGCATTCGAGAAAGTCAAAACAATCATTACGGAAGCACCCGTATTAGGTTACTATGACCTGAAAAAGCCGCTTGTCTTAGAGACAGATGCTTCAAAGTCAGGACTAGGTTGTTGCATAATGCAAGACGGGAAACCGATTGCTTTTGCATCAAAAAGTTTAACAAATAGCGAAACCATGTATGCTCAAATAGAGAAAGAGCTTCTCGCAATACTTTTCGGATGCAAACGATTCCATCAGTTTACATATGGAAGAGAAATTGTGTGTCACTGTGACCACAAGCCTATAGCGGCGATCATGAAAAAACCGCTGTCTGCTGCACCTCCGAGGTTACAGAGAATGTTGCTTCAGTTGCAAAAGTACAACATTACTGTGCAGCATGTTAAAGGTACAGACATTCCGGTAAGCGATTGTCTTTCACGTCATTCAGTCAATGACACGTACCCGACGTTAATCGATGGACTCGATTTACATGTACATACAGTCAAAAAGCAGTTATTCGTGACTGACAGACGTATACAAATCCTTAAGTCAAGCATTGAAAACGACGCGCAAATGCAGGCGTTGAAACGCACAATTCGTGAAGGCTGGCCGAGCACAAGATCAAAATGCGAACCGAACGTGATCGAATTTTGGAATCACCGTGACGAGCTTTCGATTGAAGATGACTTGATTTTTAGAGGTCAGAAATTGCTGATCCCAAGTGCGTTAAGACCCGAGATGATTTTGCAGGTGCATAAAGGTCATATGGGCGTGACAAAAACAATAGAACGCGCTAAAGACAATTTGTTTTGGCCCGGCATGGTTAAGCAAATTACTGAACATGTACTTGCATGTCCAGTATGCCTCACACACAGAGATTCAAACCCAAAAGAACCTATGATAAGTTCAGAGTTTCCAGACAGGCCATATCAAAAGATAGCAGCCGACATTTTTCATTTAGATGGCAAAAATTATCTTTTGACCATTGACTACTATAGCCGATTTTTCGAGGTAGATTTGCTGCGTGACACGAAGTCAGCTACAGTTATACAAAAACTCAGAACGCACATGTCTCGGAACGGAATATGCGACACGTTTATTTCGGATAACGGTCCGCAGTTCGCAAGCCACGAATTTAGTGATTTTGAAAAAGAATGGTCATTTCAGCATGAAACTTCATCTCCGTTTCACCCTAAAGGTAACGGATTAGCTGAAAAGGGCGTTGGCATTGCAAAGAAACTTATGAAAAAAAGCCAGAGACTTAGGTCAAAGCCCATACCTGTTGTTTCTTGAGTACAGAAATACCCCACTCGACTGTGGTTACTCCCCAGCCCAATTACTCTTAGGTCGACGAACGAAATCTTTCTTGCCAATTACAGCAAAAGCGCTACAGCCAGTCAAGATTGATAACAGGAAACTTAAAACCGCCATTAACAAGTCAAAAAGCAAACAAAAAGAGCAACATGACAGTTCAGCGAAAGTATTAACACCTTTATCAGTTAATGACTCCGTGCGTGTACAATTTGGCAAAATATGGAAACCCGCAAAGGTTACGAAGAAATTAGGCGACAGATCTTTCGAATCCGAACAAGAGATGGTGGTATTTATCGTAGAAACCGTATACATCTTATCAAAACAAATGAAAATGTATCAGACATTTGCCCATTCGATGTTAAGATTTTTCAAGATGAATCTACCCCCAATGAGACTAATTCTGTTCAACCTGATTTGGCAGTAAATCAAACCAAACCATATGTCACACGATTTGGTAGGGCTGTGAGGAAAAACAAGTACTTTACTGGTCCACAGTGGACAACATAAACACTGTGTAGCTTTATCTCAAAATTGAGAAAGACAGTATGAACGTTTTTAAGGACTATTTCAGTTTATAGCTGAACAAATTATTTACAGCTGTTTATATTTGCTGTAAATGTATGACGCTATATTCTCATTGAATGTAATCTTTCAAATGTATCTTTTTGTTGTCTTTTATAGCTTACAGCAGATTTCTATAACAATACATTAGTTACGATTTAATTTTACAGTTATATTAATTAATGAGTTTGTTCTGTGAAATTAGCTAATATGATCAACCTTGTTTCAGTATATCTATATTTTTATAGCTGAGTACTTTTCAAACAGGATTTCCCAAGCTAGTTAGCCAGTAATGAGAACTGTGACATTCCATTGTCAGATGTATAGTTCTGCTGCGTTAATAAATTAACCAGCATAAGTGATATCTGATATGCTTAGTCTGGTCAGTATCAGGACACATCTCAGCGCATACCTTACCTCCAGCATAGCTAGTTGATATCTTAATTAGACATTCCCGCTGTTTTTGAAAGAAGGGAGATTTCTATTATCAAACTTCATTCATGAAGTTTCTTGAAACAAACTATAACTAAAGTAACTACTGCGCATGCTCATACACATACAGGTATGTTATAGCAGTCTGCTGGAGATTCTATTAGTTAGTTCGTTCTTGTAAATAAATGTAGAAACAACACGATTGTGTTTGACTCACTTGAGGCCATTTATATTATTATACTAT